>LBNU01018550.1:56698-85242 GCA_014162995.1 Artemisia annua | reverse complement strand
TTATCCTTGTGCCTATAAAAGGATCCTTAGGAGGTCAAAGATATATAGAGTTTTACGAATACGATTTAGAGAAGTTAGAGTTGTAATAGTCTGCATTCTACAAGCAGATTTAAGGTGTTATTATAATCAAAGTTTGGTTAATTCTTCTTAGCTTTGTTAAGTAATTCCGCATACTTAATAGAGTAATTCAGTGTTTCATTGTTAGTAGATTAGGATTTATCCAAGGCTACTAAACCCTTAACAAGCTATATAATAGTTTGGTCAGAGTATATCGATCCAACAAAGACTTTGAGAAAGCACGTCAACACTTAGCCTCGAAGTTACAAGACGTTACATTTAGTAGTTAAGACATTTAGTAGCTTGTAATAGAGTTTTAATGATGTTTTCATGAGATATGTAAGTCTAGGGGGCAAAGTGTACACGATGGCAAACTTGTAACCTCCCTAGCAACATAAATACCCCATGGGTGGCTTCATTTTGAAGCTAGTAGGAGTAGGTAGTAGATTTTAGTCTTGTTTTAAGTTTTATTTAGTGTAAGTTTTATTTGGAATGCAAACTTATTTTCATGTCTTAATTCTAGCTTATTGTCACGCCTAATCTTCTTTCTAAATCTTTACAAGTTTATTGTCAATCTTTGTTTACATCTANGGATGTTTTCCATGAGAATCACCGCCCTGTAAACGTTACCGGGCCGGGGGGGAACAGTGTACCGATGCAAAATTGTACCTCACACCCCTAAAGCAATACAATACCCAATGGGGGTGCTTTATTTGAAGCATAGGTAGGAGTCCAAGCGGGGTATACCGATTTTAGTCCTTTGTTTTCCAAGTTTATTTAGGTGTAGTTTTATTTGGAATGCCAAAACTGTATTCTTAATGTTTAATTTAAAGCTTATTGTAGCTAATTTCATTTCTAAAATCTTTTACAAGTTATGGTCCAAAGTTTGTTTAATCTATCTTATCATTTTACCCAAGAGCTTTCTTTAAAAAGATCTGCCCCAACCTTTGCATGGTACGCTTGCGTCTTGGAATGGATTTATAAAATACTGGGTAGGGGCGTGTTTTGTGTCGTTCTTAAACTATTTACGTAGCTTATTTAGTAGTCCAAAACTAACGTTTTCTAAATACAGGGTTTTTATTAGTTTTTCCATTATAGCCTCCACCCCTCACCCCATCGTTGGTCCTTCAATTTAAAAAGTCCCCAGTCGTTTTATTTTTGGTCTTCAGCGAGTTTGGGTATTTTGAGTTAGGGGATTTTGCGAGGTATGGGATTCTTTAGCGAGTATGGTCTAAATTTCGAGCGAATATGGATCTTTATATTTAGTGAGTAATGTGTGTCTATTAAAGCGAGGGTATGATAACATAGTTTTAGGGGAGTTCTTAGTTCTAGCCGAGGTTATGTATTGCAGTATCCAAAACCCCCTAAGGGTTATGCGAGTATGAGTTACGTGGATAGGAGTATGCATCTTCAATGTTAGCTGAGTATGGGATTTGTTGTTCATGATTACGCGAGTAGAATTCTTAAGGTATAGCGAGTAGGAACGACTCATTTAGCGAGTATTCAGTTCTAGTTACTTCCGTGAGGGTATGGAGAATTTTAACCTTTAGCACGGTATCCGGATACTCTTATCTTAGCGGGGTTATGGGTTTTATTTGCGAGTTTGGAGCTTCATTCTTTGTGATCAACTTTATTTTCCAATTTTGGGCGAGTTAGGATTGATTCACTCATCGTCCTCATCGAGTGACAGGTTTTTTATTCTTAAATCTAAACCGAAACTCCTGTGAACAATTTTCTTAAACTTTTTAGTAACGTTTTCTTATTTAAGTTTATGTCTTTCGATCTTTAGTTTTTAAACGTTTAGCTACGTTTGAAGTTTCAGTTTTTCTGACATTTCTTTTCGTCGCTTAGCAAACTTTTATTTTCGTTTATCTAAATCATAAAACCAAAAACAATTTATTTTCCAGTTACCAGTTTAAATTTCTTTATCGATTTACTTTATTTAATATGAGTCACGAGTAGTTTTTTTTATAATCCGTGTTGCTTGTAAACCTCGAGTTTTGAGTTGAGTGGCGAGTATCCTAAAGTTTTGTGATCTAGTAACTATTCTCCTAAAGATCTCCACTCTTACGACTTGTGATTTTATTATTTGCAAGAACAGAAGTCAGAGAAAAATTAAATCACTGTGTCTAGATTATTAACTTTTCACAGATTAATTGACTACTAATCTCGAGAAAGGAAATACATCATACAACCATTAGCTCCACATTTAGTGAAGTTATTAAAGTCGCTTGCAACACATATTGTTCTTAACTATTCATTTCCGTTTTATTAGTTATCGCATTTAATTCTTGTTTTCATGCTTTAAGTCACCTTTATTACATGAACTTACTCTGTTTTATTTTCCTTTGGGCGTCACTTTATTGCTTCCTTTACTCTTAAACCGCAATATATTATAATTGTCGTCTGTAGTTTAATCAACAAACCAAACAAATCATCTTCAACCTATTCATACTCAACCATCTCACATATCTCACGATCTTGAGTGATGAGATCAGTTCAACCCTCGTTGGGACTACGACTCGAGTTTCTAAGCTTCACCGCTTGAAAAACGAACTCGTCAACGGTGAATGAGGAAGAATTGGAGGAAGCAGAAGAAGAAACAAAGGATGATGATGCAGAAAAGAATGATGATAACGGTGAAGAATAGAATGATGATAATGATGACGGTGAAGAACAAGAAAATGATGATACAGAGAACGATGATGATGATGACGGTGCAGAACAAAATATTGATTACAGTGAAGAAGAGAGAGATGATGATGATCAAGATCAGATAGAGAATGCTGGAGCAGAAAGCCAAAATGTTGAACAACCCTCAACAAAACCAAGATGGACAAAAACCCTTGTCAAGAAACCGGGGAATTCTGAAAAGCTGGGTTTACAGATGATTATAGGTATGATTTTATTAAATGTTCATCAGATTTATTTTGGAATCATCAGTTATTGACATTTTGATTGGAATGAATTTATTAAATTCAGAGAATTATGGAGATGAAATAGAGGAAGAGAAAACAGAAGAAGATCAAATACAGCCAGTGATCGGAGAAGATGAAGATAACATGCTGATAGAATATACGGTAAAGAAGAGAAAAAGAACAAATAAAGGTAAACAAAAATGATACTCTGATGAATCTTATTATATTCATAATCTGCTTTATGATGAACCTGTTAATAATCTGATGAACCTTATACTATGTAGGAGAAAAACAGAAAAGGAAAAGGAGTTCGCTATCTCCTAACAACCGCTATTCGATGAACATGTTCAAAAGCGTTGTTGGATACAAAAGGAAACGAACTTCAAATTCCCCAAAGGCAGCTGACGTTGATGAGCAAATGCCTGATAATGTTCATATAGATGATATTCAGGAGCCTCATTGGGAAGATCCACAGCCATTCGGTAAAAAATATATTTTGTGATGTTTAAAATTTGCATATTTTAGAATGAGGTTCATCAGTGAATATTTGAATTTCTTTTATTTGGTTCATCAATTAACAGATGTTATTCCAAACACCGGAACTGAGGATGATATTCAAAGGACCGAATCTGATCCAATGGCTGATCCAATGACGGGGACCGATCAAACATCTGAAAAGAGAAATGATGAACCGTCATCCTCAAGCATTAAGCTCACCCAACAACAATTATCAGCAATGATATTTGAGTTTCAAGGGGAGTATTCCCAATTCAAATCAGCGGAGGTAAAAAACTTTATGCTTACTTTACGATTTATCACTTTACCATCTTATGATTTACTTTTGAAATTTAGATCTTATTTGCGCCCAAAAGACTTATTTGATTATATTAATGACAGGAATTCAGTAACTCACTGAAGAACATGTTATGTTTATTTCAAGAAATGAAAATTAATATTGATGACATGCTAAGGGCTGGATTGGAGAAACACCCCGGGAATGAGTCATTGTTGGAAGTCCAGGAATGGATGAACAAGTTGGTGAACAGGACAACATCTGAGAGTTCACAAAAGGAAGATGAGAGTTCACAAACGTTGATGATAACGATGGGTGATGATACGGATGGATCGAAGGCCAAGGAAGCATCTACAGAAACAGATGAACCTCAACCAGACAACCCGACAGAGCCAATGTTTACTCACGTGTGCTTGGATCCAGCCTTTATGGAAGCATTTGAAAAGATTGACCGTCGACAACAGGTACAAAAATCAACCTTTAACTTATAATTGATGAACTTATTTTGCACCTTGTTGATGAACATATTTTGTTCCTTGTTGATGAACCTTTAACTAAAAACAGATGCCAATGCCAGAATTCCCTATATTCAACCCCGAGCAATTTCAGAATTCCCAAGCTTTGGTTTTGTATCAAGAGAAGCAAGATCCTGAGCAGATCTTGGATGAGTTGATAAAGAACACACCTTTCTTGCACACATCATCAGGATTGTTGAACGACAAAATTGATGACAGTGCTTAGAAAAGAATTCAATACGAAGCTTCCGAAATGAAGGAAACAGGAGTAAAAAGGATAAAGTCTTCACCAAAAGATGAAGATAAACCAAAGATGATAAGACTCGTATCGTATGCTCCACCAGCACCAGAAGAAAAGGTAGCATTGAATGAAGTCAATATTAATGTAGCAGAAGATGACGATTTTACCACGCCACTTAATTCATTCAACACAATCGCTAAAAAGCTTAAAATACCTGAAACGGGGAAGAATATTAGAGAAGGTGAAGAAGGCTTGGAGAATATAAGAGAAAAGAGAAAAGTCAAGCCTTCTGAATCTCTAAAATCTCCGTATTTTGAAAGAGTGGTTGTGATGAAGAACAATGTACATGACAATGAAAAGAAGGTGGCTGATACAATTTTCGCTGCAAGAGGAGATCTTGAGTAAGTATTAAATTCATCAATTTAAAAAATCGTAGCCCTTAATCAGTAGCTTTTTCTTTCTTTTTTTTCCTAAAATATTATCTTAAAATGAAATTGCAGTGATGTGTTATTTAATTCCTACTTTGTTGACGGTCAAAGAATCCACTTTAAGAGCTTCAAAGAAGGGAATGAAGTCAGTGCAGGAGTCATTTATATGTGGGCATATGTACTTAACCAATCTGAACGGAAAAGGAGCACAGGATCATTGAAGAAGCTATTTTACCATACATCAATTATTGTAAGTTACAAGATTATTTTATGTTAACATAATTATCAGTTTCTTAAAATTTAATGAACCGGAACAAATTTGATGAACCTGAAAAGAATTTTATAAGTAAAATTTGATGAACCTGAAAAAATTTGAGGAACCTGAAAAGAACTTTATAAGTAAAATTTGATGAACCTGAAAAAATTTGATGAACCTGAAAAGAACTTTGTTCAATTTGATGAACCTGAACAGAATTTTATAAGTAAAATTTGATGAACNAATTATCAGTTTCTTAAAATTTAATGAACCGGAACAAATTTGATGAACCTGAAAAGAATTTTATAAGTAAAATTTGATGAACCTGAAAAAATTTGAGGAACCTGAAAAGAACTTTATAAGTAAAATTTGATGAACCTGAAAAAATTTGATGAACCTGAAAAGAACTTTGTTCAATTTGATGAACCTGAACAGAATTTTATAAGTAAAATTTGATGAACCTGAAAAAATTTGATGAACCTGAAAAGAACTTTGTTCAATTTGATGAACCTGAACAGAATTTTATAAGTAAAATTTGATGAACCTGAAAAAATTTTATAAGTAAAATTTGATGAACCTGAAAAAATTTGATGAACCTGAAAAGAGATTTGACTTAACCTATATTGATACACCACAGTCAGCAGAAATGGAGACAAAGAGTGTTAACTCGAAAGCTAACATGTCAAAGTTTGTGGAGGAAATGATGAATCTATTGTTCATCTCTGTTTATCAATCTATCAAAGACATTGACCTAGTAAGCCCTTTTATTTTACTAGTTTGTATGAGATAAAAAATTGTTGAACTTATACGCAATTGTAAAAGTTTACACTATGTTTTACAGATGATTTTCCCGATGATGCTCTCTGAAAAACACTACTATATCGTTTGTTTCAACTTGTGAGATCGTCAATTACATATTCTAGACAACATGATCGTCAAAGACTTAATCAAAAATAGATATGGGAGAAAGTTTGCTCATGTGGTAAGAATTTTATCTATATATTAAATGTATGTTCATCAATGTAGATAAATAGAAGCTCACTGTTTTTAATTTATTATTACAGAGATGTCTCTTTATAAAGTACTTGAAAGATAATGGGTATCCACATTTCAAAGAACTGGACGAATACAAAGTAACTAATGTGAAAATGCCA
Source organism: Artemisia annua (assembly GCA_014162995.1). Taxonomy (NCBI): domain Eukaryota; kingdom Viridiplantae; phylum Streptophyta; class Magnoliopsida; order Asterales; family Asteraceae; genus Artemisia; species Artemisia annua. Next base: position 78,880 of record LBNU01018550.1, on the reverse strand, counting down.
TGGCAAACAAGCAACAATTATGTTGATTGTGAAATTTTCGCCATGAGGCACATGGAAACGTATTCAAGAAAATAGAAGACTTGAGAAAGAAGTACATGACAAAGATTCTGTTGTCCGAATATAGTGAGAACGCACATGTAGTGGAGAGCGAGATTGAAGATTATCATCTTTTAACTCTGCAGGTAAGGAAAATGCTCAAGGACAAGTCGACAAAGAATATTATAGATCGTGCCAGCGAGTATTTTGAAAACCAAGCAAGTGCTCTTCTAAAGAAGAAGAAGAAGAAGTGAAAACAATCATGTAATTCTAGTTTGTTATGGCTAAGTACTTTGCAGTAGTAAACTAATCTAGTTGATGACTGATTGGAATATTTACTTGCTTCGTATGGTTAAAATAGTTTACAGTAGTAACAGTTTTTGTTGGCAAGTGATTTTTGATTTCCAGAACAATCTAATGTAATTGGTGAATGTTTTAGTATAAACATTAGTTTTTTAAGTTCATAACAAGTTGTTTTTGTTGGTTGATATGGTCAAGTTATTTTAGGTTAACAAAGTTATCAGTTTGTTATGCAAAATTTGATGAACCTGAAAAAATTTGAAGATCCTGAAAAGAACTTTGTTCGATTTGATGAACCTGGACACAATTATCACTTTGTTACGTAAAAATTTACAAGTAATAATTGATGAACCTGAAAATGTTTTATGAACATCTCAAGTAAAAATTTACAAGTAATAATTTATGAACATGAAAAAATTTGATGAACTTGAAAAGAACTTAAGTAAAATTGATGAACCTGAAAAGAACTTAAGTAAAATTTGATGAACATCTATTAAAAATTGATGAACCTGAAAAATTCATTTATTTGTCTAACAGGGAAAAAAAAGAAAAAAAAAGCAAAAAACTACATTTATTTATCTAAAAAACAACTAAGAAACTACACAAGCATTCTTCTCAGCCATTCTCGCCTTCTTAGCAGCCAATACAGAAGCATTCTTCTCAGCCAATCTCGCCTTCTTAGCAACCAATCTCTCCTTCTGCCTCATCTCCCTAACAGCAGCCTTATCGCTAGCCTTCTTAGCAGCAATTTGAGCTCTGACGGCATTGCACTTTGCCTGATTATGATCGTTCATGCTACATTTGCAGAATCTACAATTTTTCCTACGCTTCCCACTTGGATTCATTGAACGCTCAAACTGCTCTTAATTCTCTTTCGCGAACCCTTGGTACTAACCTGTTTTGAACCAAAAACAGCACAATAACAATTGGATGATCAAAAAAGACTTTGAACAATTGAACCTATCAAAACTGATAAACATTGAAAGCTGATGAACCTAAACTAACTGATGAACCTATTTGATGAACCTATTTGATAAACCTATTTGATGAACCTATAATAACTGATGAACCTATTTAAAAAACAGAAATAGATTAACATATGATAAAAAATACGTACTAACCTGCTTAGGAATATTTACAACTATCTCTTCCGGTTGCGACACACCAAGAATTGAAGCAATTCTATCTCGTTATTAGTCTTTTTGGGAATAGGAACGTCAGCATCTGCTTTTGCCATTAACTGAACCTGATGATCTCTAAACTTCTGCAGCAGCTCAGGTTCATTTGCATAACGATTCACACAATACTCAACTGATCTGAATATCTCACGCAATATCATATCAGGAGTGTCACCACTGGCTTGAATAACTGATGCAGGTGGTAATGAATCTTGTAACCAACGCCTAAGCACGTATTTCCTTGGAAAAGTTTTCACCTTCGACAACCGAATAACATAAAAGATATGACGACATAAAAGTCCATACGACTCAAACCGTTTGCACGTGCACTGTTAAAACACCTCAGATGGTTTACATAACGCCTGAAATAATGATGAACCTCATTAAAAAGATTCATTAAAAAGACAATGATGAACCTCATTAAAAAATTATAATTGATGAACCTCAATAAAAAGATGATACCTCATAAAAAACGTCATACAGTGGTTTCCCCTTCACTATACGATGTCGCCTTGAAATCTTCTCATCTTCACCAGTATCTTGTATAACATATTTTTTTCCCAGAATCAACATCTGAAACACTAACTGACATACACGAAATCACAGAAGCATAAATCTCAGTTTGAACATCAAAGAAAATGTACTGAGTGTATAATTCTGAGGCCTCCTTTTCAATCTGAAGTTCAGTATGAAAATCTGGAATAGTATACTGACTGTCATGATCATTTTTACGTTGAGCAAATTTTTGACAACCCACCACACTATCAAAGTGATTATAGAACTCCCATAAAGTCAAATCAATACTTGTCAAACGACCATAAGCATTGTTTTCACTCTCAGACCTAGAAGAAGTACGCATCAAACCCGACATCAACTCATTCCTATAATAGGCTGGAATCCATTTATGCCTCAAGTTATACATATCTAACAGCCATTCGTGACTCTTCAAATCGAAATCAACTAACAAACGCTCCCACAATTCCTCAAACTCTTCGGGCTCTATTCTATCAGTCCAAACAATATCTGATATTCTTCTTTTAAAAGTTTCATCTTTCGCTAAATCGGGACCAACCTACAAAATTCAAGATCAAAAATTAAAAATTGATGGACAGAAAACACTGATGAACCTTATTGTATAAATCTAACTGATAGAAGTAACTAATAAACCAAAAAATAACTAACTAACAAAAAATAATTAAAAAAACAAAAAAAATTGAGGAACATTATTGTATACCTTTGAACTCAACTTCTGCATGATATGCCACATGCATAATCTTTGACGAGCTAAAGGGAAAACGGTCTCTATAGCAACTTTCATTGCTCCGTCTTGATCAGTCACAATAACCTTTGGTGCTCGAACAAACGCTCTTTGAAAAAATTGAAGCAACCAAATGTAAGATTCTTTAGTTTCCGACGACAGCAAGGCAGCTCCAAATGTAACACAATGATTGTGATTGTCGATCCCAGTAAATGGTACAAAAACCATTTTGTACCTATGAAAAACAAATAATAAAACATTTATACAATGATGAACCATTATAATATAACTGATGAACCATTTAAATTCAGTACATTACAATTGCATTTACACAAGCTTACTGATGAACTTATTAATTAAAAAGAGTCCATCAATTGCAAAAAGATAAAAACATATAAAAAATGAACTTACTTATTGGTTCTAAATGTAGCATCAAATGACATGACATCGCCAAAGGCATAATAGTTCCTTTTTGCATATTCATCAGCCCAAAAAAGATTCATCAACGCGTTATTCTCACCAGTTTGATACTCAAATGAAAAATTAGGAAGAAAATCCTTCTTGTTCATTAACATCTCAACTAACATCTAAGCATCATTCTGATGACGTGGGATTGCGACCACGCAACAGGTTTTACCTCTCAAGGGATCTTGAGAAGCTTGCAATCCCACCACGCAGTGTACATGGTCGGTGTAGTAAAGTGTAGTGGTAAGTACGGGGGATTGATCGTTCTCTCACAGGGAATAGTGTTCGTTAGGTTAGAAGAACTACTCTAAAAGGTCTAAGGGTGAAGGAAGATTATTTTTGTAATTTTATACTTTTTGAAAGCAAGTAAAATCTCGGGTTTTGGAGGAGTGGGCGGAATTAGTTGCTAGTAAACTAACCCAAAAACTACAATTGCAATTAAAAATAAAATAACTAATCTATTGTGGTTGTGAAAACTTATATGGAGACAAATGTGTTTACTTAGATTTCCTTACTCCCTAACTATTTTTTACCGGTTAATTGGTGCATGTATTACTTGCGTGGATGACGGGTGTATTCCTTAACAATTCATGGGGTGGCGTACATATCTCCCCAATTCTATGAGCTCTTATCTCCTCCTACAGCGATGCGTAAAGCACCCACTCATAGGGATTGTAAACAGGCTTGGGTTGCCACCCAAGAAGACGCTTTTCTATATTAACGAGTCTTGTACAGACTCAAAGTCATGTGCTCTCATCCTTAGTGTTCACTAATGCCCACGTATCCAAAGCGTGGAGGCACCTATGTCGCCTCATCCATTTCTTATAATCCAGATTCATTAAGCTCCTAAGCATTCCGCTGGAAGTACCTCTTATCTTCTCATGGGTACTTAAGTCCTTTTCTAATATCGTATCTCTACTCATATTCACAGGGGCAACTCCATATTACACTTTTTCTCAATAGAAAAGTTTTTATACCTAGGGTGTGCGCGGGGCATTTGATAAACAAAATCCTCATCCCCATCCGAAAATGTTAATTTAACCCTTCCAGTTATGTTTTTAAATCTAAGTGGTTGTCTTTTGAAGGGCTTCCCAAAAACACAACTTGGGTGAGGTTACTATCAATAAACTCTCTTAGACTTCCCATAAACCAATCAAAGTCCGTTTGGATAAGTGAACTCCCCACAAACACATGCAAAGTCTTAGCCCTAGCAATAATATTAGTTCTCCTTGATACTCTAACTCATTTACATGAATTTTATTGTAATTCAGCACGCGAAATGAGTTCATGGCAAAGATAATTAAGGTAGGCGTCAAAGCTCTAAATCCGAATTTTGCAAGGTGATTGCATGTAAAGACAATCTATCTTTCTCAATCTTTGTTCTAGGGTCAACATAATTTTAAGAGGTTAGCTCTTTCATCCCTTCAGGGTCATCGTACTACTTCCCCATTTCCCTAGGTCTTCATTTGGAATCCGATGAATAATGTAAAAAGGGCCATTTTTCAATGTCGGTGTCATGGTCAGAAATCGTCCACATCAGAATGATGGTCAAAGTGATGATCAGGTGATAGGTTTGGATGTGTTTTTCGTTTTCAACCAATAGGGGGGGGGCAGGTTGGGTAACTAAAATTCCTACGGCGGAAAGACACGAATAACAGGGATCAAATGATCAAATATTACTCATAGGAAGATTACGAACAAAAGGCACAAAGAATAGAGATAGATAAAGAGAATCCTAGAAAAATAAAAATAAAAATCTCACCTAGAAAGGGTCTAGTAAGTAGACCTAATAAAAAATAAAAATCAACCTAAACAATAACCTATTCCCCCCGGCAGCGGCGCCAAAAACTTGATGGCCGTCATTAGGGTTCTCGGATGGCCTAGATCTACTTCTGACGCCGTCACTTGTAAATGTGCTCTGGGCCGTCACTCTTTAGCATTACACCTGACGGCCTACTTTCTCTAACACCTGACGCCGTCAGGTGTAAACATCTTGTTTTCTTCATAGGGCGTCTAGTGTAATCTGATTCTACTCCTTTATCAACGTTGGCTGACGGCGTCACCTTGTGACTCTGACGCCGTCAGGAAGGTTTTCCAGCTTCTTTTGAGACTTTGTCATTTTCTTCACTTTATGCTCCAAAAACGTCCAAATTAGCATCTTTTCCAGAATTCTTCCCAAAAGTACCTAAAATGACAAAAGGAACGATTTAGGGCAATATTTGATCACATTTACTCGAATTAGGGCTTAAATGACCTCTTAGCAAATAGATTACCAAAGGCTTGGGAAAGGATCAAAAACCTTCTCCATTAGGCGTAAACACCTAAGATAAACTATCAAAGAGGGCTTTCCAAAGGGTTGTAACGTAAGGTGTAGGGATATGATAAACACAGTTTGGTTGGAATAAGGGTATTTTAATGGTGGCGAGTTAATTATCATGATCAAATACATGCACTATACAATGTTGCTAAGCCAAGACTCGACTCAATCTTAAGCTAAAAACAAAATAACAAAAACTTAAAGGAAACATAAAAGAAACGGGATGGTAGTTCGTATGTTTTTTTCTACTTTTCTTTTTCACAATTTTTTTGTATTTTTTTTGATTTTTTTATTTTTTGATTTTTTTTTTTTGCATACATTCTTACTCTACCATCCAAAATAATACATCATAGGGGCCTCGGTTCTCCCCTTACACTTGAACTTTTACATAACTTTACAATTACTATTCTAATGACTCGAATTAAGATAATTGAAAAACTTGGAGTACTTTTAAAATATTTAGCACATATGGGGGTAATAATGTTGTTCTTCCCCATTACTCCATTACACTAGTACTTTACCCATGAGTCCCAATCGTCCCAAAACAATATGTACAAGGATATGACTCGACTTAGCAACCATGTAATCGATTAGATAATTAACAAAGGGTTTAACAAATGTTGTCACAATAATGCACTAAAGGTGAGTGCATACAAGGTAGGCTAAGGCGATTTGGGTGTACATTTAAGTGGGGTGTAACAAATTCTCACTTTGAGTAAGATGCTCAAAGGTCGAAACGAAAAGATAGGCTCGAAGGGGTGTACTAGGGGTATCGTGTACTAAAAATGGGTACAACGCAAAGGGTTTGGGAGAATTACTTGACCAATGTAGCCAATATAATTATAACAAAAACACGGGTGTAAAAATAAAGGGTTAATCCTAATGCCTCTTATCATGTAGTAGATCAAACTACACGAATGTAGTCTCACTTGCGGATTTGAGATGGTCCTAACGCAAGTTCTAGAATCTAAGTGCTACCGGTACTCACATCATAGCATCAAAGATGGATGCTTTTCATACCAATTTTAGCGGTGAACCTCATATATTTGGGGTGAAAATTTTTTTTAGTGGTACGGTTTTGTGCTAGTCATATAATTTCCTATCCATGAGATGCTAATTAAGACCAAAGTTTCACTCCTAAATGTTCTAAAAAAATTTTAAATTGGCGCTAAAATTGCCCTAACAAATATTTCTCTCGGTTATATTACAAATTTACTATCAAACAAACAAAAATCAAGCGCAATTGTATTCTCTAAGGTGCCTTCATTTACCCCCCTTACACTTAAACCGAACATTGTCCCCAATGTTCAAATAGAAGATGTAAAAGTAAATGAAATGAAAGAATGAAATCAAATACTCCCCTGATTCGTTTGATGTGGATAGTGAGGTAACATAGTTAGATCTTCTTCCAAGAAAGATGAATGCTCAAAGCTTCCCTTCCAAAATATAAATCATCTTCTTGTCCAAAATAATCTGTTAACCTGAAAAAAGAAAAAGGCCAACCTCCCATAAAATCGGCGGTATAATCTATAATAGGATATAATGCTTGTGGAATGAATATTTTTGCAGAATTCATGGAGATTATAAGTTAGAGAATTAACAAAACTTTTTATTTCCGGAAGAAAAACAAAACTTTCAAAAATTGCAGAAAATTATTGCCTGACGCCGTCAGGTTGTAATGCCTGACGCCGTCAGAAATGATCTGACAGAATTATCATGTTAAGTTTCCAGAAAAATTCTGGAAAAACTAGAGCTTACTTCCTGGAATTCTTGCAAAAATTCATTATGACTCGATACAATCATTAGGCTCAAACAAATACTAATATGTATGTTAATTTACATTGTTATGATTTATGTTCATTGTTCTTATAAACCGATTTAGATTTCCCTTACACTTAGCTTTTGCAAAATACCTTTATATGTAGTTAAGACGAAGTTAAAAACAAAATAAAGCATTTTCACAAGTTAGTTTGAATCATGAATCAATAACAACAAATATCATACATACGGAAATAAATAAAATCAAATAAACAAACAAATAAACACAAAGCTTGGGTTGCCACCCAAGAAGCGCTTTTCTTTATTAACGAGTCTTGTAGCTAGACTCAAAGTCATGTGCTCTCATCTAGTGTCACTAATGCTCACGTATCCAAGCGTGAGCCACCTAATTGTCGCCTCATCCTTCTTATAATCATCATTAAGCTCTAAGCATCCGCGGAAGTACCTCTTATTCTTCTCATGGGGGTACTTAAGTCCTTTTCTAATATCGTTCTCACTCAATATATCACAGGGGGAAACCTATTACATTTCTCAATAGAAAAGTTTTTATACCTAGGGTGTGCGCGGGGCATTTGATAAACAAAATCCTCATCCCCATCCGAGAATGTAATTAACCCTTCCATTAGTTTTTAATCTAAGTTGGTTAGTCTTTTGAAGGGCTTCCCAAACACAACTTGGGTGAGGTTACTATCAATAAACTCTCTTAGATCTTCCATAACCATAAAGTCCGTTTGATAAGTAAAGCTCCCCACAAACACATGCAAAGTCTTAGCCCTAGCAATAATATTATCTCCTTGATACTCTAACTCATTTACCATGATTTTATTGTATTCAGCACGCGAAATGATGTTCATTGGCAAAGATGAATTAAGGTAGGCGTCAAAGCTTCTAAATCCAATTTTGCAAGGGAATTGCATGTTAAACAATCTATCTTTCTCAATCTTTGTTCTAGGGTCAACATAATTTAGAGGGTTAGCTCTTTCATCCCCTTCAGGGTCATCTACTACTTCCCCATTCCCTAGGTCTTCATTGGAATCCGATGAATAGTAAAAAGGGCCATTTTCATGGTCGGTGTCATGGTCAGAAATCGTCCACATCAGAATGATTGTCAAAGTGATGATCAGGTGATAGGTTTGGTGTGTTTTCGTTTTCAACAATAGGGGGCAGGTTGGGTAACTGAAAATTCCTACGGCGGAAAACACGAATAACAGGGATCAAATGATCAATATTACTCATGAGGAAGTATTACGAACAAAGGCACAAAGAATAAGATAGACTAAAGAGATCCTAGAAAAATAAAATAAAAATCTCACTAGAAAGGAATCTAGTAAGTAGACCTAATAAAATAAAAATCCAACCTAAACAATAACTATTCCCCGGCAGCGGCGCCAAAAACTTGATGACGTGGGATTGCGACCACGCAACAGGTTTTACCTCTCAACGGATCTTGAGAAGCTTGCAATCCCACCAGGCAGTGTACCTGGTCGGTGTAGTAAAGTGTAGTGGTAAGTACGGGGGATTGATCGTTCTCTCACAGGGAATAATGTTCATTAGGTTAGAAGAACTACTCTAAAAGGTCTAAGGGTGAAGGAAGATTATTTTTGTATTTTTATATTTTTTGAAAGCAAGTAAAATCTCGGGTTTTGGAGGAGTGGGCGGAATTTAGTTGCTAGTCAACTAACCCAAAACTACAATTGCAATTAAAAATAAAATAACTAAACTATTGTGGTTGTGAAAACTTATATGGAGACAAATGTGTTTACTTAGATTTCCTTACTCCGTAACTATCACATTTACTCGAATTAGGCTTAAATGACCTCTTTAGCAAATAGATTACCAAAGGCTTGGGAATGGATCAAAAAACCTTCTCCATTAGTGCGTAAAACACCTAAGATAAACTATCAAGAGAGGGCTTTCCAAAGGGTTGTAACGTAAGGGTGATGGGATATGATAAACACAGTTTGGTTTGGAATAAGGTATTCTTTATATGGTGGCGATTAATTATTCAATGATCAAACATGCATATATCAATGTTGCTAAGCAAGACTCGACTCAATCTTAAGCTAGAAAACAAAATAAAAAAACTTAAAGGAAACATAAAAGAAACGGGATGGTAGTTCATATGTTTTCTACTTTCTTTTTCCATTTTTTGTATTTTTTTGATTTTTTATTTTTTGAATTTTTTTTTATTTTTTTTATTTTTTTTTATTTTTTTTGCATACACATACATTACCACTACCATCCAATAATACATCCATCAAGGGGGCCTAGGTTCTCCCCTTAATCACTTGAAAAAACTTGGAGTACTTTTAAATTTTAGACATATGGGTAATAATGTTGTTTTCCCCATTACTCCATTACACTAAGTAACATTTACCATGAGTCCCATATCGTCCCAAAACAAATATGTACAAGGATATGACTCGACTTAGCAACCATGTAAATCGATTAGATAATTATACAAAGGGTTTACACAATGTGCACAATAAATGCAACTAAAGGTGAGTGCATACAGGTAGTCCTAAGGGCGATTTGGGTGTACATATTAAGTGGGGTGTAACAAATTCTCACTTTGAAGTAAGAATGCCTCAAAGGCGAAAAACGAAAAATAGGCCGAAGGGGGTGTACTAGAGGGATACGTGGTACTAAAAATGGTACAAACGCAAAGGGTTTGGGAGAATTACTTGACAATGATAGCCATATAATATATAACAAAAACACGGAGTGTAAAATAAAGTGGTTAATCCTAATGCCTCTTATCATGTAGAATAGATCAAACTACACGAATGTAGTCTCACTTGCGGAATTTGAGATGTCCCTAAACGCAAATTCTAGAATCTAAGTGCTACCGGTACTCACATCATAGCATGCAAGATGGATGCTTTTCCTACCATTTAAGCGGTGAACCTCAATATAGTTTGTGGAAAATTTTTTAAGGTTTTCCAGCTTCTTTTGAGACTTTGTCGTTTTCTTCACTTTTATGCTCCAAAAACGTCCAAATTAGCATGTTTTCCAGAATTCTTCTCAAAAGTACCTAAAATGACAAAAGGAACGATTTAGGGCAATATTTGATCACAAAAAGCTTTTAGCCGTATCGTCTGCATGTTACGAAGTGGACGTGATAAAAAAGAAAGTTTTAAGTTAGCAATGGATCAAGCACGCAAGATGAAAGAGTATTGTGAACAGAAGGTAAACATAATTATGTAATCCTTTTATCCGTAAACTGTGATTCTTTTTGGACGCTCATCTAAAATCTGCTTATAAACACACCAATACAGTAGTATAAGTTCTATTTTATGTAACCATCTTTATTTTGCCGACAAAAAAAATTTACGCTTGTTTGTGATTACTTCAAATCCAAGTCCAGTAATATAAGATCTATGTTGTTGACTTGTGGTTACGTTCTTCTACTTTATAAACTGATAAATCACACTAATGAATGTGGTTATGTTCTTTTTTCAATCTGCAGGATAAATGTCGTAGACAGATGCTACTTGAGCACTTTGGAGAATCTTTCAACCGAAGAATGTGCAAAAATGGATCTAATCCTTGTGATAACTGTCGCAAGTAATCTTCATCAGATTACTGGAAACAGGAATGAATTGTTTTCATTTTGTTTACTCAGCCTCGGTATATCCTCTCTTACTATTAATTTTCTTTCATTTTGTTTACATTCTGAAACTGAAAGTAATCCTTGATTTAGCAAAAGCATTAACTTCTCTTCTTTAGGAGGTTGTTTACTCTGACTTTCAATTTGTCTATTGTCATTTTCTAATAATGATTTTTCTAAACGGCATCTTAACATTTCAATATTTCCTTTTATTTACCAAAACAAAAGCTAAAAATATGTAAATGGCGCATAAATATATAAGGATTATATATCTCAACCTTTATGATCTTGTATTATAACTACATTTCCTAGAGACCTTTTTCATATTAATAGATAGAGCTTCTCCATAAGATATCTCAATAGATGAGAATAATATAAAGTCTAATCAAAATCTTGTCTCGAGACAGTAAATAGAGAATTGACATCCAATCTTTACTGAAGTAAACAGCTTAGCTAGCCTTATTTTTCAAAAAGTTATATTTTGCGCTACGAAATTTACCTAACATGAGCAATAACTAGAAACGAGGAGTTGTCATGACAATTAAAGGAGACTCCTTGTGAACAGTTAGTCCAAAAATCTCATGCATGTCCAGGTCTTCAGGGTTTCCTTCACTTGGCAATGCCAAATCGTATTTATACACTATATTTGCTAAAGCAATTAAGTTCGCTAATAGCTGCTGAAAACTGAATACCAGGACACCCTCTTCGCCCGGCACCAAATGGCAGTAATTCAAAATCAAGCCCTTTATAGTCGATAGAACTATTGAGAAACCTCTCTGGCTTAAAGTTGTCTGGTTCTTCCCATAGCAAAGGATCTCTTGCTATAGCCCAAACATTGACCATCACTTGGGTACCTTGTGCGATGTCATACCCCATTAACTTGACATATTGTCTTGACTCTCGAGGAATAAGTAGTGGGACNTTTATTTTTATTTTTTTATTTTTGATTTATATTGTTGTGTGTGTGAATAAGTGTGTATGTGGGACTCAAATGAGTAAGTTGTGGTTTTTTATGATAAGGGGGTTGTAAAGGCAGGTGTGTCATCGTGACGTGGCACCCCGTGAGACCAAAATAAGTAGATTTGTGATGCCATGACACCCATTGCTCTAAATATATAAGGATTACATATCTCAACCTTTATGATCTTTTATTATAACTACATTTCCTAGAGAACTTTTTTCACAATAATAGATAGAACTTATCCATAGAATATCCCAACAGATTTAACAGTAAATGGACTATTGACATTCAATCTTTACTGAAGTAAACTGCTTAGTTGAGTAATAAAATTTACCAGGGTATCCCCTTACCTAAAACTGCTAAGCTAGTCTTATTTATCAAAAGATTATATTTTGCGCTACAAAATTTGCCGAATATGCGCAATAACTAGAAACGAGGAGTTGTCATAACAAGTAAAGGAGATTTCTTATGAACAGTTAGTCCAAAAATCTCATGCATGTCAAGATCTTCAGGTTTTCCTTCATCTGGCAATGCAAAATCATATTTATACACTACATTTGCTAAAGCAAGTTCGCTAATAGCTGCGGAAAACTGAATACCAGGACACCCTCTTCGACCGGCACCAAATGGTAGTAATTCAAAATCAAGCCTTTTATAGTCAATAGAACTATTGAGAAACCTTTGTGGCTTAAACTTGTCTGGTTCTTCCCATAGCAGTGGATCTCTTGCTATAGCCCAAACATTGACCATCACTTGGGTACCATGTGCGATATCATACCCATTTACTTGACATATTGTCGTGACTCTCGAGGAATAAGTAGCGGGACTGGAGGGGGTAATCGAAAGGTCTCTTTAAGTACAGCTTTCAAGTAATGCATATTTTGTGTATCATCTTCTGTAATCATAGATCTTCCTTCTGCTATTTTTGTTACCTCAGTTAGCAGCTCTTTCATTATATGTGGGTGTCTTACTAGCTCGCTAAGTGCCCATTCTAGAAGTGTGGATGTTGTATCAGTTCCACCAGCAAACACATCCTGCAAGAAATAGAAATACATGAAATGCATATTGTATATGATTGTTGCCTATGCCTTTTTAGTTTTCTAAAACACATTGTAGTATATGCAAGCCCACAACGTAACAAGTTAGTATGCTAATATTATAAATAGTGAAAGATGAAAATTTTTACCAAGATGACAGCTTTTATTGTATCTCTATCAAATATAAAGTTGGTTGTATTTTCTCTTTGAAAATCTAGTAAGATATCAATTAAATCTTGGCTTTGATCATTTCCTCCATCATCCACCATTTTGTTCTTGTTTACATGATCTTCAATAATACCATCAAATAACTCGTCAATTTCTTTAGCAAGCTTATTTGTTTTTCCCTCTAGACCACGTAACCAATCCACCCACGATAGCCATGGAATATAAGTGCCAACACTCACAACACCAAGTAGGAATTGAAGTCTTCCTAGCAAGTCCTTCAACTTTAAGTCGCTAAATGTCCTTCCAAGAGCAACCTGACAAATTATGTTGTCAATAAGCGAGACAAGCATTTCACTCAAATCAATCACGGAACCACAACTTATTGTCAATTATGTCAATCATGTGAGTCATTTCTCTTTCCCGAATATGTCGAAATGATTGAACTCGTTTATGACTTAGAAGGTGGAGCACCGTAATGCTTTTGACTTGCCTCCAATGCTCTCCATATGGAGCAAATCCAATGTCCTTAGACCCATAAGTAAGCTTATCCGGAATACCTAATTTAGGTCTATTTGAGAATACTAAATCATGGGTTTTCATGATTTCTCGAGCTCCTTCAGCGGAGGAGACTACAAGCAAAGGTGCACTACCTAGGTGAATCAAAATTATTGGTCCATGCTTCTGGCTTAAGGCTTGGAAAGAGCGATGGAGACTCGAGCCTAGTTGGTGGAGGTTTCCAATAATCGGAAGCTTTGTTGGGGATGGTGGTAGGTTTTTTTGTGTTTGAGAAATTGATGAAAGCCATTTAAGTGGAATCAAGAGCAGTAATAAAAGGAAGAATACTATAATAGGAAAAAGTAGCAGTTAATGAGAGAAACAATGTTATTTGTGATGGTTTTCTCTATTACGTGTGTGTATATATGTGCATAATGTCGACACCAAATTTGTGGCTATGTATTTGTGACAGATTTTGATAATGCTCATGTGGTGTAAAAGAGATTTCTGTATTTTTACTGATAACGCACGTGGTATAAAACTAATACACATCACTTTCGTTCTTGATTTGACTGGCAATCTGGCATAGGCTAATTTTTTTATACTCAGGTTTAGAAACACTCCAATTTCTAACTAAATTACCTTAGGAAGGGATGTAAACTCTATTTATTAGCTTGACTTTGACTAAAATATGAAGTCGATGCGAAACTCAACAAGTACAACCAATACTCTTTGTAAACCTGGATCTAAACCTGTACTCCTTGTAATTTGCAGGAAAAATGTCTTATAGACTGAAGCTACTTGAGCACTTTGGGGAATCATTTAGCTGGAGAATGTGCAAAAATGGATCTTCATGATCAATACGTGCAGATTAAAATAATTGTATCGATTCCACAAGTTTGGTAAATTACTTCTGATTGATGTGATAATGTATATGACATGTTTCGATGTTTAATAATAAATCTTGATTTAGAAATAGCGTTAATCTTTGATCTGTTGGAGTCTATGTACTTGGACTTTTAATTCGAGCCTTTGACATGCTCAGGGTCAACCCGATAGACAGGGTTGCAGTTTCGGCATGACATCTTAATGAAAAACATGTTTTAGTTCTAGCGAGAGGAAATGACACATTAAGTATCTGCATCCACCTGCAATGATATATTTTTTTCATTCTTAGAAATAATCACACGTACGAGGTACCTATACGTTTATGCTTCTTAAGTTCTATTATTAGTCCTTCCATCAGTTGCATTTCTTGTAGCATGATTCAACAAACCAAACAAATTACTAAAAACGACATACAAACCACTAATTAATGTATCCTTACTGATATCCGCTTTGAAAAATGGAGTCAACATTGAAACACCTCATGAGCTGAACATCATGAGACTGAAAACCTCGAACTTACTACTACAACAATGTTTTACTTAAGTCTACTGCATCACTAAACTTACTAAACGATCTGCAACTGGTAGAAGCAATCTGTTCTTGTCTTTATGAAGCAAATGCAGACAAGATATTCTTCTTAAGAATGAATTTATCAGCCTTCAACGGGCTAATTGACTGGAAATCAACAATGTTAATATTCTATATCAAAGATTATAGTAACAATGGGATATCAACAATGCTAATTTACTATTCGATGAGGTTAGCTTCTGAGTTTCCAGGATTAAAAGTTTTGTCAGATCCATAGAGGTGGCAATATGGGCGGGTAAGACGACACGTCAAAAAGGGTCAATATCTAGTGCTGGTTTTGGCATGCTGGTGCGGGTTGGGTTGAAGCGCAAACCCTTTTTTACACATTTTTTAGTAAATAGTTGATGTTCTAATTATGATTTACAAAAACAACATATTCTTAAAAATAACTCACGTATTTGAATACAAAGTTGTAGGGGGCTGCATAAAATATATACAATGAATGACTCCAACCCATCTGAGATAAAAACACTACCCAAACGGATCGTTCACAAGTAAAATAGGTCAAAATTGCACCTCGGGTTATTCGAAATAAGAACATACTAGCTGCAGTTAAATAATTTGGAGCACTCTTGAGATAGAGGAATCTCAGTTGACTTCTTAGTGCCGAAAGTTATTTTATTAGGATAATAAGTAAAATACACCATTCGTCCTTAAGATTGTACCCAAAATACAAGTTTCGTCTCAAATTCAAAATAAATACACCAAACATACCCAACCTCTCCATTTTGCTTCTTCAATGGTCCCTTGGACTAAGAGCACTTGAGTTATTCAATAACTCAGTACACGTCAGCGCCACCTTGGCATTTAACCTTTCACCCTTGGCTTTAACTTGGGAGGGCGGTGTGTTAACTCAACAAGTTAAAGGTTAACGCGGCGTTAACTTGGCTTTAACTTGGTAGGTGGTGTGTTAACTTGGCAATAACTTGGGTTAAAGTGAGACTTTAACGCAACGTTAATGGGTTAACACGCTGCGTTAACTTGGCAATAACTTGGGTGCACGGTGTCTTAACATTCAATAACTCAGCAAGTTAAAGCTCCACGTCAGCCTCCATGTCATCTTAACGTGGTTGCGGAGTTAAGGTACCAAATGCTCTAATGTCCGTTAGTCAAAACCCCTCACGTGGCTTTCACGTGAAGGCACAATAGTCATTTCTTGAGTTCGAGGAATGAGCTTGAAGGTGCATTGCAGTCTTGTCAAGCTGACCTCTTAGCTGTAAAAGCTGATGTCTTGAAAAGTGAAGAACTATTTGGTGCTTAGCTGGATCTTCTTCTTTACTTTTTATGCTTTGTTCATGTAATCTGTATTTTATCTTTTTGTGGTTGTTGATACAAAAGTTGGGCGTTCCTTGTCTTGAGTACCAATTCGGTTGTAATACTTGAGACCTGCGTAATAAGAAAACAAAAAGACACCGTTAGGCTTATCGTGGGATTGTTTCCCATGATTATCCTCCGGCGTGAGAGTAAGTAATCGATTTTAGGGTTAGTAGAAGAGTTAGGGTTGTGATAACGTACATTGAATGAGAGCCGAGATGCCCTATATATATATACATACGAAACCTTATCGGTTACGTGTTCCTCACTCTTCGGCGTGTTTGCCTATATCGGATATTTGATATATATCCCATAAATAAGAGATATCCAATATCCAAACTATAAATAACTTTGGGTTTGGGCCTCCGTGAGCCCAAACCATTGCCATAGTAGCCCACACGTTGTGGGCTTAATTGCTAGTGAAGTCCAATAGTCGGGTTCGTGACCCGAATATAGACTATACGTCATCATGTCCCCCAGTCTAGTATGCGCACGGTGAAACCGCGGATGCTAGACTATTAATCATACCGAAAAATGCGCCCGCATACGTGCCAGATAAGTTCAAACGTTTCCCGCCCAAAGGGATATACCATGAATCTAGTCCTAATAAGTCCAAAAGTTCTACCTCGAAAAATGTGGGAAAGTGCAAAAAGTGCTGTACCTG
Organism: Artemisia annua; assembly: GCA_014162995.1. NCBI lineage: Eukaryota > Viridiplantae > Streptophyta > Magnoliopsida > Asterales > Asteraceae > Artemisia > Artemisia annua. The sequence goes on along the minus strand of LBNU01018550.1, from coordinate 61,822 downwards.
TGAGTTCTCAGCCACACGATGAAGGTTATAGAGTCCACATGTCAATCCATCTATGGGGGGGGGGAGGGGTAATCTCTATATAAAATACGCCCTCCCTTTCACTGTGATTATCACAGTAAATATTGTTCATTTCCCCATTGATAGATCTTCGAAATATCGATCAAAAAAGCAATAACCTTATAGGTAATCAGCGCGTGCGCTTAGTATAACAATGGTTCTTCAATTGTCTGACTTTAACCTCGATATAACCGAGGATGAGCTACGGCAGTTCGCCTCGATTATATATCCCTCAACGCGTTGGCACCGGTTGGTACCGTGGCAACCACGTCCATAGCTGACTTCCCCGAGGGTAAGGCCGACGCGCGGGATATAGACGTGTCTTTTTCGAATTCGCAAATCAGCGCGTGCCGCTTTCCGTTATCTCATTGTGTGACATGTTCTCTAATATTCATAGCCTCCATCCCATATCTCAGCTACACAAGTATAACCCGGCGCAGCTAAGATAAACAATTTTAAGGTAACACTGCGCCTCTGGCAAATTAATCCAACAAATTCACCCTTTTCACGCTGGTTTTACACTCAACGTTGTCGAAACGGGTGGGTTCTTTGCCAAACGCCGGGCGTTTGCCAGTGTTATTTAGAGAAATTGGACGCGATCATGAAATTGGCTGATATTTTTCGGATAGACGACGCGTTTATTCCCTTGGGTTTTGCTTTTTATACCCCAACGGGAACGGCCTGCCAAAGCGATGAGCGCCAGCCCGAACGTATAATGTAGAGGACACGGAATACTATTCCAATGACCAACCCGTATCCTTATCCGCGTAATCCGGAAGAGTTCCTGGTGCCATATGGCATCAGTCGATAACTACTTCCAACAGAGACGAAGTGCCAACATTCTAGGACGACGTTGGCGCGGTGGGTGCTTATCCTTACATTTTTCTCTTCTTTGTAGTGTAAGCGCGCTCTTCCCTTTGTAATTAATGTAACGTATTTGCTGTTTGTTTGTTTGTTGCGCAGAGATAGGATTTGTTAGGTTGTGCAGCTGGAGGAAGCGAAGCTGGTGACAGTGGGAGCGCCCATTGAGGGACGGTGAGACGCAAATCTGGCACTACTGCCGGCGCACTATGGAGATTGTGCACCAGGAGCCTGAGGATTCTCCTTCCGTGGCAGTTACAAATCAGCCGGTGAGAGTGTTCCCCATACCGTGGAACAAATCTCCAGCAGCAGTTGAGTCAAACCACGACTCGTCAAACAGTGTGATTCTGAGCCAAAGGAGATTGGCAAAGGCGTGAAGGCAAGAGAGCGACTTNTGGCAACCACGTCCATAGCTGACTTCCCCGAGGGTAAGGTGGGGGTATAGACGTGTTTTTTCGAATTCGCAAATCAGCGCGTGCCCCTTTCCTTATTCTTGTGTGATGTTCTTAATTATTATAGCCTCCATATATCTCAGCTGCACTGTATAGGCGCAGCTAAGATAAACAATTTTGAGGTAAATTGCCGCCTCCTGGCAATTAATCCAACAATTCACCTTTTCCGCGGGTTTTACCACTCAACGTTGTCGAACGGGTGGGTTACCTTTGCCAAACGCGCGGGGCGTTTGCAGTGTTATTTAGAGAAATTGGACGCGCTCAGGAATTGGCGTGAATATTTCTTCTGGATAGACGACGCGTTTTTCCCTTGGGATTTTGCTTTTTATACCCAAGGGACGCTGCCAAAGGATGAGCGCCCAACCCCCGGAACGTATAATGCAGAGGACGCGGATACTATTAATGCCAACCGTATCCTTATCCGCGTGTATCCGGAAGAGTTCCTGGTGCATATGGGCATCAGTCGTAACTACTTCCAACCAGAGACGGAAGTGCCAACATTCTTGGACGAGTATGGGNATTGGACGCGCTCAGGAATTGGCGTGAATATTTCTTCTGGATAGACGACGCGTTTTTCCCTTGGGATTTTGCTTTTTATACCCAAGGGACGCTGCCAAAGGATGAGCGCCCAGCCCCCGGAACGTATAATGCAGAGGACGCGGATACTATTAATGCCAACCGTATCCTTATCCGCGTGTATCCGGAAGAGTTCCTGGTGCATATGGGCATCAGTCGTAACTACTTCCAACCAGAGACGGAAGTGCCAACATTCTTGGACGAGTATGGGCGGGGTGGGTGCTTATCCTTCATTTTTCTCTTCTTTGTAGTGTAAGCGCGCTCTTCCCTCTGTAAGTTATGTAACGTATTTGCTGTTTGTTTGTTTGTTGCGCAGAGATGGATTTGTTCAGTGTTGTGCAGCTGGAGAAGCCGAAGCTGGTGACAGTGGGAGTGCGCCCATTGAGGGACGGTGAGACGCCAATCCTGGCAGCTACTGCTGGGCGCACTATGGAGATTGTGCACCAGGAGCCTGAGGATTCTCCTTCCGTGGCGTTACAAATCACGCTGGTGCAGAGTGTTCCCCATACCGTGGAACAATCTCCAGAAGCAGTTGAGTCACACCACGACTCGTCAAACAGTGTGGAGATTCTGGAGCCAAAGGAGATTGGCAAAGGCGTGAAGCGCAAGAGAGCGACTTCTGATGGTTATGGCGCAAGCTCCTCCCGGAGGAAACGCCATCTTATCACTGATGAGCCTGCGGAGGAAGATGTGTCCGCCACTGATGCGGAGAAAGATGCTTCCAAGTCTCCTCCCCCCATGTAAGTAACATAATTTGCGTGTACCTAGAACTTCTTGATTTTTTCTTTATACATATATTGTATTGATGTTATAGAGTAACATCTATCTTTTTTGACGCGTAGTGTGGAGCAGACAAAACCATCTGAGGATGCTGTCCTTGTTGAAGAACCTGCGCAGGAGAGCGCAGATGCGGAGCCCAAGGCGTTAGGTGATGCGTGGTTTTGTGACCTTACAACAGGTTTTACCTCTCGAAGGATCTCAAGAGGCTTACAACCCCACCAGGCAGTGTACCTGACCGATGTAGTATAGGATAGTGGTAAGTACGGGGGATTGATCGTTCTCTCACAGGGAATAGTGTTCGTTAAGATAGAAAAACTACTCTAATAGGTCTAAAGGTGGAAGGAAGATTCTTTTTGTATTTTTATATTTTATGGAAAGCAAGTAAAATCTCGGTTTTGGAAGAAGGGCGGAATTAGTTGTTAATCAACTAACCCAAGTTTACTACTTATGCAAATTAAAATAAAATAAATATCTAAACTATTGTGGTTGTGAAAACAATATGGAGAAAGTTGTGTTTACTTAGATTTCATTACTCCCTAACTATCTTTTACCGGTTAATTGATATGTATGTTACTTGTGTGGATGAAGGGTGTAACACCCCAACCCGAGAAGGGCTAAAGTATCACATTATAGTGACATATCAGAACATACAAAGAATAATACGCAAGCGGAAGACTTCATAAATAACATAAGTCATGAACATCAAGACTTTAACATTACAAAATCCGACCATAAGTCTAAAGGAAAATAGAATGAAGAAAAATATCCAACATAAATCCCAAACATCCAACACAAGTTCCAAAATCATCCAAACAATGGGGAAACTAAATAAGGTAGGTCCGCTATGCTCCTACTCTCAACACTCGAGCCCAGATTCCCGCTTATTACCTGCCGCATGAAAAAAAAATGCGGCTGAGCATAAAAAGCCCAGTGAACAGATATATATGCAAAGCAATAGTAATAAGCAAACGAAAAGAGAAGGATCATAAGAATGGGCATAATGTGTCATAAGTCAAAGGAATGAAGCATAATAAAGATATCAAATGTAAGCGTAATCAGATAATTAGTCAGAATCATAGAGCACATATCACTAAAGGCTTGTCTACCCGAGCCACTCAAATAGACACAAGAAATATAGAAAAGCCACGAGCCCACCTACCAGGAGCCACGCGAATAGGTTCTCAAATCACATAAATCACTATATCCGTCAATTCATAGGTGACAATAGAGGGCGACCGCCAAGGACCAGACGGGAAAGGACAAGGCACGACAGCCAGGCCCAAACGAAAAGCGTATCAGAGGCATAGAGATCAAACGGAACGAGGAGGCAGCCAGACGCCCCCCACAAACAAACAGAGACAAAGTGGGCCAGCCCTTACCTTCACTACTATGGGGAGCCACAGATACCTATTAGCAGGAATCAGTCACCGCGCGGCATACTACCCTATAATGACATATAAATAACCTACTATTTCTTTATCCCTCTTTATAATTCTTTCTATTATCCTATGACAACTTATACTATATCTACATATTAACTCTACATTAATTATTATCATCTACTATACACATTATCCCATCTTATACCTCCTTCTTCTATACTATCGAATAACTTCACTACCACCATCATCTCATTAATAATCTTAACTTTCTTATAATATACATACTACACCTTATTATTCCCCATTTAATTAACTTAATAATATTAACTCATCTATCCTTAACTATTCTGATAATTAAAGTTCTTGATCATACATATTCATGAATCCCTCTCTTATATCATTCTATATCACTAAATTAACTTTATCCCCCGGTTTTTACACCCCTCAGCCACACAATCAACAACATACAATAAACCTAAAATATTTATTATGTATAATAAATCGATTAAACACAACTCCCATATTCACAACATCAATAAATATTAATTCAAAAAAAACTGTAGATAACAAACAACCCCCCCCCAAAACCAAACTCTCCAAAAATATAAAAAACAAAAAGAACTCCGCCACCCTAACAAAATCTATCCAACGAACACACCCAAAAACACCAACCCCCTACTACCACGTTACCTAACACATCGTCAACACTCCGTAACCCTAACCCTCAAATAAAAACGAATCCACAAAACCACCACAACCCCCCCAATTTATATATAAATTACACTCACTAACCCTCTATAAATCCAACATCACCCTCGAATCACCATTCCCCACAGAAAACACCTACCCAACAACCGAATCAAACCAACCACCCACTACAACCAAACAACCCTAACCCCCCACCAAATATCCGACCATCCATCCCTACAAACACCATACCCACTCAAGACAATCACTCCGCACCACACCCCAAACGACAACCAACCTCCAAACCAAAACCAACACATCAAAAACCC
>LBNU01018550.1:3513-55698 GCA_014162995.1 Artemisia annua | reverse complement strand
TTCCGGAAAGAATAGCAAACTTTCAAAAATTGCCAGAAATTTATAGCCTGACGCCGTCCGCCGTCAGAAAGTTCTGACAGAATTCTCATGTTAAGCCTCCGGGAAAGATTCTGGAAAAACTAGATCTTTCTTCCTGGAATTCCTGCAAAAATTCATTATGACTCGATACAAGCATTTGACTCAAACAAGTACTAATATGTAGGTTAATTTCATTGTTATGATTCATGTTCATTCGTTCTATATAAACCGATTTGGATTTCCCTTACACTTAGCTTTTGTAAAATACCTTTATATGTAGTTAAGACGAAGTTAAAAATAAAATAAAGCATTTTCACAATTTAATTTGAAGCATGAATCAATAACAAGAAATATAAATTACATACGGAAATAAATAAAATCAAATAAACACACAAAAACAAACAAAACAAATAAAGCTTGGGTTGCCTCCCAAGAAGCGCTTTTCTTTATTATTGAGTCTTGTAGCTAGACTCAAAGTCACCGTACGTTACGTGACTTCATCTCTCATTATGACGTAACCTTGATAGATGTAGCCCCCATCGCCCGGGTCATAATACCTCAATCGCTCCACACTCGCGGTGACTTCACCCCCTCTATTACTAACCAAGCTAGCCATCCCGTCCTCATATAAGTTCTTAATTGTGAATGGTCCGTACCACCAAGGACTTGGTTCGTCGGTTAATGTCTTAGTTTCCAAGTGCCTTAGGAGAACTAAGTCTCCTTCCGTGAATCCAATATTGTTGTCGGTATGCTTCTCATTACCCAAGGAATTCTCTTCATCGTTCATAAATTCTTCCCTCTTACTTTCCTCATAATATCTAATCCTAGCTTCCCATGCAAGGATCTTCTTCTTAACATTACCTTGGAGTGCACCGGGATTCGTTTCTCCCTTCATCCGTAGGTTATATATCGTGGAATTGTCGCGAAGCTTATTGTTTTCTTCCCCTTTTTGATTCGGATAGTATTGCTCTCGTAATCAATTTGTGCCTTCGTGGTCGCAAGGAATGGTGATCCAAGGATTATTGGCATATTTGCCTCACCTCTCTCAACGATCATGAAGTCGACTGGGTACATGAATCCCGCAACGTTAACTAACACATCTTCCGCGACTGCTAAGGGGTACTCATACGAATGTTTTGCAAAAGAAAGCTTGGTACGAGTCATTGATGGTTGTTCATTCGTTAGTTGAACATAGACGGGGAATGGCATCAAATTTACATCGGAACCTTGGTCAGCTACCGCATCTAAGAATTTGAGTTTCCCAATCCGGCATGGTACTTCAAATACCCCGTGGAACTCTTGCTTTGCGACTAGCTTTTGTCTTATGAGGCTCTCATAAAGCTGACCTCCGGGTAGGGTGTCAGATTCGTTGTCAGGTTTTGTCTCACCCTTTTCTTTGTGGGGTAGATGAGTACGGCGATAGTTTTTCACCCAATCGGTTATGGTCTCTTTATTTATTTCGTGCCTAAGGTAATGCCTAACTTGCTGGGACTCTGGTGTTTCTACTTTTTGGCACTCATCGGGGGGCGCCTCCTCCTTGTCCCCGGAATTGCATTTGCCGCCATTGGTGTCTTCCTCGTCGAATGGGACGAGGTCGATCTTGTTAACCTCCATAGCTACCCTTCTCTCCGGATTTCCGTCCTCGCTCCCTCGGATGACGGAAATGGTGTTTACCATTCTATCGTTGGGTGTTTCGGCCTTCTTTCGCAGTAATACCTTATTCGGAGTTTTTGCCTTCGCATATTCTTGCAAAAGTCCCATCATTTCCGTCATTTTCTCATCCATCCTTTCCTTTTGTTTATACATTGCTTCCTCAAACGTGGCCAATCGTTCGGAGTGTTTTGACATGTATTCTCTAATTTGAGTTTCAAATGTTGGGCTGAGCTCTTGAGGTGGTGAGCTTGGGCGAGTGTACTTATGGAATGGCTTAGTGTCTTCCCTAAGGGGGGATTCGGTTAATGGAGTATGCCCAGAGCATGAAACTGAGTTGACGGTTGCTCTTTGTGGGCTCAAGTGCCTCTTCCATTTTTCCATAAGGTATTCAACCCTTCTCTCAAGCTCGCTAATGCTTCCCTCGGTGATTTGGTTGGCTTTGTTGGGTGATGCGTATGTGCTTACTGCTGCGTGTACTTCGTGGGAAATTTGCCATAATTCATCATCGTCGGATGCGAGCTCCTCAATAATTTCCCATGATTCTTCGGCGCTCTTATCACGCAGTTTGCCCCCGGCTGCTCGATCGATTGCACGCTTGGCGTGGTAGTCAACATGGTCATAGAAGATTTGAATTTGAAGCCAGAGGTTGATGCCGTGATGGGGGGCTCTTTGGAGTAAGTCTTTGAATCGAATACATGCTCCATAGAGAGTTTCGCCTCGACGTTGCTCAAACATTAAGATATCCCTTCTTAGTTTGGTAGTTCTCCCCGGTGGGAAAAATTGAGCAAGGAAACGAGTTGTGAGATCGTCCCAAGAGGTGATGGATCCTGCGGGAAGTCGCTCAAGCCATTGACTAGCTTGGTCCCGTAGAGAGAATTGGAAGAGACGTAATCGGGTCGTCTCTCGAGTTGCGACATCAAGGTCTATGGAATCTACGATTTTGAGGAAATCCTTGAGATGTTGGTTTGGATCTTCGGAACGAAGTCCATGGAATGCGCATCCGTTTTGCACCAACCGGATGATGTCGGATCGCAAGGGAGTGACATTGGCTCCTTGAGTGAGCTCAATGGTGTTTCGATAGCCAAGGTGGCTAGGTCGGGAATACTCTCCTAAGGTGCGGGGTCTAGGAGGTTGGTTTGGTTGTAGTGGGTGGTTTGGTTGAATTAGGTTGTTGGGATCAAGTCCTATCCTCCTCCTATAAATAGGACCCTATGTATTTCTTTCATTTTGTTGGTTAATTTCATATCTTAAGCAAACTATTGTTCTTTCATATTTCATATTGATCTTAATCAACCAAGTCTATTTCTCATCTCATTTCTTTCATTTGAATACTTGTGTTTACTAATATGGTGACCTAACAGAACTGTTAAATCTCGGGACGCGATTTCCCTAAGTGGGGGATGATGTGACAACCATGATTTTAATAGGTTAGTTTGACTATTAGTCTCTAGTCATTTAACTTTGTTTGGTGTGAATTAAGTGTTTTTATGTGGTATATGTGTGAGATATGTATGATATAGCTATGATAAGTATGAATGTGGCACTAAATCCCTTTGTGTGTAAGGTTGTCGTTATGATATGAGTGGTGTTGACTTTTGATAAGTTCATTTTGAACATCTTTGTGGTGTAGAAGTGAGTTGTGTAGTTTTGGTGTGTTGCGGTTTTGTGTAACAAGTCTTCTTTCAAGTATTTTAGCGTTAGTAAGTTACGATAAGGTTGTTTTCATGGGATATATTTATAGAGTGTGTAAAATTCTATTTTTGGAAACTTTATTTTGAAAATGATTATTTTCCGAGTCGTCGTAAAATTAAGGTTTATCGCGAAAGACATTAGGTTTTGTTATGAGAGTGCATAAAATATGAAAAGTGTAAGGTTTTGAGTATAATAAATTAATTAAATAATAATAAAAAAAATATATATGGGAGGGGGTGTTCGGCCGAGTAGGGGAAAACAAGGAAAAAGGAGACCCAATTCTAGCCCAATTACAACTCTAAATTAAGGAATTATCCACTAAATACTATAAATACAAAATCAAAACTCCATACCCATTATTTTTGAGAGGAACGATCGGCCAAGGAGAAAAAGAAGGAGAAAAATTTAGGGTTTTGCTTTTGAAGCTAAAAATCAAGTTTAAGGTATACTTTTGATACTAATTATCATTCAATCGATTAGTTATCGTTTTAATTCATGTAATATAAATTATGATGGATTTAGGGTTTATAAAATTCTGGAAAACAATAAAGTTAAACATGTTAGGATCATTGGTTAATAATAGTATGATGATTGGTGAAGAGATTTGGTCATTAAACATGTTGGGTAATGAGTTAGGGTTTGGACTAAAACAAAGTGTTGTAAAGATACGAAGATATTTAATAGATAGAAATGAGTTAGAGCACGAAGTTTGAGTTTAAATTATAGTTTAGAGAAAGAGCTTTCCAAAAAGTCCGACCACGATTGATTTCGAGGTGGGAAGTTAGTCTTTTGATTTTTCAAAGATAAGGTGTTAAAGCTGTTAAACCGGGACAGAATTTGGGTAAAAGATTGATAGTGATTTGTGGTTGAAAAAGTGATATCTAGGTTAGCTCTTCTGGGATAGTTGAGTTTTAGTTATCTTAGACTCCCACGAAAAGGATTCGCGATAAAAGGTTGTAGAAGTATTTTATTTTGATTAAAACTTTTTGGTGTGCGTTCAGATCCGAATCTAGATAGTTGTCAAGTTTGATTTTCTTATGGGTACTTGTGTGTGTTATTAGACTATGGCCTTCTGGGATTAGCTTGTATGCTTATGAGAGGATATAGTAAATATTTGGTTTGAGTTGTTGAGCTTTAATTGTTATTATTTAAGTGGGTGAATGTACCCTAAAATTTTGCGTTTTCTGAAATTATAAGTGAATTCTGCGTTTTCTGAAATTACAAGTGCAAGGGATTAAGTGAGCATTAGTGATTGGTGGTGTTTGGTATGGAGTCTAGGAGACCCATGGTGGATCATATGAACCNACCATGGCCTTCTGGGATTAGCTTGTATGCTTATGAGAGGATATAGTAAATATTTGGTTTGAGTTGTTGAGCTTTAATTGTTATTATTTAAGTGGGTGAATGTACCCTAAAATTTTGCGTTTTCTGAAATTATAAGTGAATTCTGCGTTTTCTGAAATTACAAGTGCAAGGGATTAAGTGAGCATTAGTGATTGGTGGTGTTTGGTATGGAGTCTAGGAGACCCATGGTGGATCATATGAACCTTAGACATCCATCATATGAGTATTGCATGGGTTATAGCTTTTAGCTTGACAATGTGTAACGTAAACTTATTTGTGTTAGATTTGTGATTTGTATTTGTTGGAAGTTGCAAAGTTGAGGTGAGTTCATAGTCCCATACTTTTTACTTTGTTTTAAACCTGGGATGGGAATGATGCTTGTCTTAAATGGTTTGAGTTACTGTGATTATGTGTGAATTCAAAGGCTTGGACTTACAATGTTATCGTATGAATTCTACGTGATGAATGTTGTGTGATAATGCTGTGTGGTCCAATTGGTGGGGAGTATCCAATTGGAGAGTAATTACTCCTACTCACTATTAAGTTGTGTGGTTATAATTGGATCCAATTGGGAGGATGCTTATCCTGTTGCTCGCGCATGCGACCTAATTGATGATAAGATTTGGAGTGGGGGTCACGCTCTGGCCCGAATGTTGTGTGATGGAATGGTTGTGAATGCATGTAGCTTGTATGATAAATAATATTATTTGTCTAGCTATGTTTTATAATCATAGTGAAATGGTTGCCTTGAATAGGAATGCGTGTCTTAAACCTATGAATCTCACCAACATTATGTTGACGTTTTAAGCATCATTTTCAGGTGAGCATTCTAAGGCTAAAGTTGAGAGCAGCAATTAGGCGAGACTTAGTTGTATTCGAAGACTTTATTTTATGTTGAATTTGACTTATTTGAATTTGGTTGTAATACGTTGATGTTTATCATTTGGTACTTTCATATCTATTGAAGATACTTTTTGGATTTTGTTTTGGTTATTTATTTTGGGGTATTGTTACAACACTCTGTGTTTGTACTTTGCTCTATTTTATGTGCATGTAGTATTTCTCTATTTAGACACCAGGTGTTGTGATGATATCCATGAAGTTACACACTCATACCTTGGCGAGGTGTGACATCTATGATAACTAGAAACTTGTAGTAAATGTGTATAAGGAGAAATGTTGCGGAGACTAAGATTGCACTTCCGGACATTGAGTTGAGACATGAGTGGCTCAGGTTTGAGGAGATGGGATTGACAGAGGCCACTGATGCAGACTATTTGAGGAGACTTAGGGACATATATTTTAGACGGGTTTTCAGGGTCCCGGTTCTTGATTTTGGTAGTTTGGCATTGATCGGGGGTGGAGAAGCTGTTGGTACAGCTAGAGATAGGATGGAGATGGTACACAGAGATGCTGAGGGACAGATCATTTTTAGATCCCACGCTTGGAGTAGATTGTTTGGGATTATTGGTCCGTTGATTAGGGAGTTCTTCAGCACAATGCATTACAGGGTGACAAATTTAGAGCTTGATACTGCTGATACACTGGTGTTTAGGTTAGGAGGGATACCTAGGCAAATGTCGATGAGACAGTTCATTTTGGCCATGGGGTTGCATACTTTGGAGGAGATACAGTCTGCTGGGTTTGATGCTTACTGGGCAGAGAGTTTGAGAGAGGTTCCTGATAGGGGGGACCTTAGAGATTACTGGGTCGGCATTTCTTCTAGTGGGGATTCTACTGTCACCTCACCATCATACACTTTGATCAAGAGCCTTTGAGGAGGTTGTGTCACCGGTTGATTGCATTGACGGTTGCTGGGAGAGGTCAGTCACCCGAGAAGGTGACCACTCTTGACCTCTTCCTTCTCAGAAGTATGGATGAGGGACGTGTGGTGAACGTTCACCACTTTTTGGCTCATTATCTACATAGGATTGCTCCTGGGAGGGATTGGAGGAGCCAGATTACCGGGGGATACTTTGTTTCTAGGTTAGCTATGCATTTTGGGATCATTGGTGAAGATGTACCGGCAGGATTGGATGTGTTTGTGATCGAGCTTCCTAGGATTGACATAGATTTTTTGGAGAGGAGGCTTAGGTTATGCAGGATTATACTGGGAGCCTACCATTGGGTCCGTTAGGTCCACCTAGACCGGCCGTGGTTGAGCAGGAGCAGGGGGATGATCAGGAGGCTCCAGCTGTTGTTCCTTCTTAGGAGGGTCCGCAGGTACCACCACATCCGCCACATGCTCCCGTTCCACGTACTACTGCTCAGAGGTTAGATAGGATTGAGGATGAGGTTAGATTGATGCGGGGGAGCATTGGTGAGCAGATAGAGGCTATCCAGGGTATTGCAGGCGAGCAGAGACGATTGGGATCGTTGCTGGTAGAGCGTATGACAGAGGTTATGGAGGAGCGTGGTATGAGGTACCAGAGGTATGATGGACCGGTAGTGACTGACACACATATACATTTTGAGAGACGCAGAGTCAGACAACGGACCGATGGAGCCAACACCTCCCAGTGACACTCAGCCTTCAGTTTAGATGTTGATTATGGACATGTTTCGTATATTTATTCTTTTGGGCATGTACTTATTATACACTCTTATTATGATTACGCTTATATATTTGATGTTTCTGGTGTTAATTGTTCGTACAACATAATATTATTTGAGGGAACCCAAGAGAGAAATTCGTGGGACATTCCATTAATTTGTTAACAGACTGTTAATAGTCTGTTTGGTAACTACATGCGCCGCATGAAGTAAGATGCGACGCATCCTATATTTTATTTTTATTTTATTTCGTATTAATTCCAGGCTCGATACGGCACATGCATCTTCTTCCATAGGATGCGTCGTATCGACTGACCTGATGATTTACAATTTAATTTTTCATGTTTTATTTTTACTAACTGCTAATGTATTATGCAAGTTTGAACCTTCTTAACTTAGGTGTGTTAAGTCTTGGTGGTATTATAGATTCCTGCACTTTCTGTGGAAACATTATTCATGAAGCTTAAACGTTCTCATCCACAAGAAAGTTGATTTTTGCTCAAGCATAATGGATGATCATTCCGAGCAAATATCAGGGGAGTTTTTCTGTTCTAATTCTTTTATTTTCCAGTTTTTAACCTTTAACACAAACAACAAGGACATTGTTTAACTTAAGTGGGGGGATGGAGAATTAGAACACTTACTTGTCCCAAACTTTTTCAAACTATGCTTAAAATGCGCTTAATATATCAAAATTTTAAATTTTTTTACCATGTTTTTGTTTAAGTCTAAATACATAACCTTATTTCTTCCAAAAATTAAAACTTTAGTGTGCCGGTGATTTGTAAACTTTAGAACTTGGCTTGTATACTATTCGAGACCACCATAATGAGTATTATCGATATAATTGGAGTGCTTGTCTAACTTGGTAAATTTCTAGGATTACACCCAAAAAGCCTTTATATGTTATGTGATATTAACTAACTACACTNAAATTTTTTTACCATGTTTTTGTTTAAGTCTAAATACATAACCTTATTTCTTCCAAAAATTAAAACTTTAGTGTGCCGGTGATTTGTAAACTTTAGAACTTGGCTTGTATACTATTCGAGACCACCATAATGAGTATTATCGATATAATTGGAGTGCTTGTCTAACTTGGTAAATTTCTAGGATTACACCCAAAAAGCCTTTATATGTTATGTGATATTAACTAACTACACTGGTTAGTTAACCCCCGTATAAACCCTTTTGTTTACTATCACTTTTAGAGTAAGATACCCCTAGAAAAAACCTCAGAGCCATTCCTTTTGTTTCTTACACCTTTGTTAAAATGTTTCGTTACACCCTTACACCTTAGCCTACCCTATAGATTAAAATCTTTGGTTAGTTACTTTAGGCAAAGTGTGTTTCCTTACATTACCTGTGTTCGCGTGCGTAATTCATTGTCTTTGGTTAGGTCGGGAAATTGCACAATGCAATTGGAGTGAAAGTACATATTGTATAATTTTAGTTTATTTTTCGTGTGTTTACTACTTTCACTATTACAGTTATTTCTGAAAGTTATGAAAAGTATGGCAAAATTGTTCGGAAAAATCGTGATAGAAAAAGTTGTGAAATTTTACACATATTAAAAAAAATAATAATAAAATAAAAAATCGAGAAAATAGTAAAGAAAAATAAAGAGAAGAAGTTGGAAGTTTGTTTAACCAACTTATGTAAAGTTTTGTATTAAGTGGGAGATATCACCACTATTTGTTGTTGTATTATATTTATAGATTGAATGGGAGTTGGCCGTTATGGGAACGCCAACTAAGGTTTATTCTTTGTTTAAGATTTTGTTGAGTATAATTCATGTCTACCTAAAGCGTGAGTTACATGAGTCAACAGAGTGAGTTATTCAATGATATGAGTCTTATTCATGGGATGGTTGAGAAAGTAATTAACCGTACTTAGGATTTTAATCTATTTGTTTGTTTATTTTCTATTTTACAACAATTTATATCCTAAATGTTATCCCTACCCAACCGTATTGTTATATTCGTTGTTAGCTTTCGAGCATCCGGATATGATGATGGCTAAGTGAGAATATTAAATGTATGAATAAGGTAGTGACCATCCGAGTATTAGATTAATTGACTAACGCGCTAGCGATCTAGTGTGTGACTTGGTGACCATCCGTTATGAATATAACGCGCCAGTGATCCAAGAAGTGCACTAGTGACCATCCGTTAGTTCAAGCATCGAAGACTCGCGCCAGCGATCTGCTAAGTTTATGCAGGAGATGTTTGAACGAAGCTAGGTTCAACCCTTAAGCCTCAAAACCTTCTTTACCGCTTTAGACTTGTTACTCCTTGGCTTTGGTGGGGGAGATGCGTATACTTGTCAAGCTTATGATAGAATATTCGTCACAACTAAGCAACTAAACGATTTAGAATTGTTTTTATATTGAAAAATTATTTTGTTTCTACTTCGTTAAGTGTTTGGTTGTGTGATTATGATAAAACGAATACGTGCTTAGTGATAAAAATAAATCCTAATACCTTTTAGGATACATTTTCATAAGATTAAATCTAAGGTTTACTTGGGGACAAGTAAAGTTCAAGTGGGGGGATATTTGATGAACTCAAATAAGTACATATTATTATCATCGTTTATCCTATTTATTTGACTTGTTTTACTATATTATTTATGAGAATCGGTACTTTAATGTTTACTTTAGTAATTCTCAGGTAAAAACAAGCAATAGGTGAAACTTGGTGTGACAACCCGCAAATTTCGGATTTTGATATCCTGCTCGATATATAATCTTATCTGCGGTCGAAAGTCATTGATATGTGGTCTTGAATATTTTACGCGAGATTTGGCTCTAAAACGAATAAAACACGAATATTATTTATTTCGGATGACGGGAATTAAAGATATGAGTATTTATAATCAAAGTTTATGGAAAAATTATTTTAAGATTAATGGGAACAATTTCGGAGACTCGGGATTTAGTTATGTTGCGGTTTACTAGTTCTTTTTGCGTATCGTTAAAAATATAAGATGAATGGTAGATTTATTCCCTAAGGGAGCATTAGGGTTTGGCACAAGTCCACAACACACCCTATATATACCCTTATTATAACCCATTTAGGGTTTTGTCTCTTCTCCTTTATTTCTCAGCCGACTCACACACCCTCCCCTCTCATATATTCCGGCCATGTTTTCTGGCCACCACACCTCCACCACCGCCCGTGAATTTACACCGCCACCACCATCATCTTTCTCGTGATGCCCTCTTCACGATGAGCTACAACACGTGCCTAAACACCCACCTACAGTTGTGTACGCGCCACCTCCGTTCCATAATTCTTTTGTTTTCATGAACTCATCGAAGGCAATAATAGATCTAGTGTTGGTTCGGGTTAAAGTTACCATGGTCTTGTTTAGGACTCGTTGTTGAAGCCTTCACCACCACGGCTGTCAACCACCTACGCCATCACCCATTACTCCATCTTGCTGCCATCATCATCTAGAAACAAGAAGAATAAGGGTTTCGAGGGTTTCTGTGTTTAATTGTTTGGTTTCGTTGTGGTTCGAGTGGTACTCGAGAAGACACCACCACGTCGCCTTCAATCTCTTCCCCTTCCTGGTTTAGTGTGGTAATCATAAACCCATCCTATCTCTCTTTTTATTTTTTTTATCACCAGGTATAAATATAGAGATGTGTTAATGTTTTCGTGGAATTAAAATGGATAAAAGCATCTGATATAGTTTCAAGGGTTAAAGGTTGTGACTGAAAATGGATTAAAAACATATTTGATAATATTCTTGTGTGGTAATAATCTGTGAAAATGGCTTTTGGGTCGGTTTTGTAGCCTTACTACCGGGTCAGATTTGGAATTGGCTTGTGCGTTTGGTTTGGTCTCGTATGGTACATGGTTAGGCTGTTTAGGTCTCGAGTTTTTCATTTGGATTAGTCTCGGTTTGATTTTGGTATTCTCGATGTTATTGATGTTTATCTCGAGTCGGGTATATAACCCGTGTGTAGTTCTCGGTTTGGTGTTTGGATTTGCTTATTGATTTATTTTAATTTTTCTGGTGTCGAGAGTATGGTTATTATCCCGGGGTAACTAAGACACTTTGACTTAACATCATGTCTGTGTTCATGGTTGTGTTTTTATTGCCTTTTGATTTGGATAAGTAATCTAAAATTAAGAACATGATATGTTTCAGCCAACATTTTACTAGGGTGTGTCAAGTTAAAATGGGTCATGGGCTTATGAGCCAAAAACATTTGATATTAAGAACATTTTGTAAATACCAGGTGTACTAGAATTATAAAGTAAGAATTATTGGGTTGGATAAATGATGGAGTAATAAATTTGGTAATATTCGATATACTTGACTAACGAAGTTTATTGTTTTGACTTATAAATATTTGATAAGTTTCGGATAATTGGGATTGTGGTGTGGATTTGATACGGATTAGATATATTGAAATGGAACTTGAAAACACACGAGCATTTGGATGATTATTGGACATTGGACGTTGGACAATATGGACTTATTGGACTTGAAACGAATACAATATATTAGACTCATAACGAATTTAATATATTTGATTTGTAATGGAGACACAATAAGTAAATAATGTCTAATAACTAATGAGTACTTTTATTAAATTTATAGTAAATTGTTTCGAGGGAATTGATTTATTTAAGTCTATTGACTTGGGAAAGTTATATAAGTGGACGCGTCATGCCGAAATTTATAAAACTTTCTAAACTTACATTTTTATTTCTAAATCTTTTTAAGATTATTTTTATAAAACCCGACAACGAATTTAAAATGAATAGTTTTATTTAATCCTTAAACCTTTCATATTAGAATTGTTAACTTGCGGTTTCCTTATAAAATTTATTAAAACTATTCTAAACTATTTGGGATTATGGGGTAAATACCGAAGCTTATCAATTGACCTATTTTATATAAAATAGTTAGTAGTCGGCATTATCTAGACTTTCTTCGATTAACTTGAGTTCTATTTAATATTTGTCGACTATGTTAATATCTTTTCCGCTTTGGCGTGAGTTACATCTTGAGTCTATGTCTTCTTACCACACCACACGAAACATAAAGCTTTCTTACGAAATCTTTGATACTAAACTTTTATAAAGTAGTGATTTGAGTGATCCGCGAAAACTATGACACATCGTTTTTATGGACTTTATTATTGTACGAACTATATTTTGAGATAATCGTATGCGTATTAGGATGTACCCTCATGTTCGTACTACTTGGTGCCGTCGTGCCCATCTTTTGGATATCTTTGTGATTAACTCTTGATGCCAAGTTGTGTCGGTTGTGATTCTTGCATTGCTGTGGCTAAGGTGAGTTCATAGCCCCCCTTCTTTTAATAAGTTTTCATAACTACTTTTGGGGGAGAATACATGCTCTTTTAACTAAACTCAATGATTGATTACTTGAATACGTGATCGGTTTGATTAAGATTGGATTGAATGATTGATTGATTGATTTATTGATTGATTGAGTAATTTATCGATATATTTGAATTGAGTATTTGAAGGCATTATGTGTTTGCCTGGTTTATATGAGAGCTTTCTAGCTCAAACTGTTTTTCTTGGACCTGCTACTACAAATTGTTTTGCTACATGTGTGGACTAGTTAAGGGTAGATAATGGTAGACGTTGACCTAAAGCTAGGGCGATACCCTACTTTGGAATAGACTCTACTTACGGCCTAGTTCGGGGCAGTAATGGGTGGTTCCTTACTGTTAAGTGATCCCGGCTAGTGTACCGTCGAGATGTGGCCCGCTCGCCCCTGACCCTCCGCCTTCGCGAAAGGTGGTAAACTAGTATGAGTATGATAGTAATTGATATGGAATTGTGAAAGTATGGAATGTATGTCTACGCCTCCCTAGTCACACATAGCACTAAAACTTTTCAGGTCCCAAACTGTTTTTGTAACTTAAACTCTATGAACTCACCAGCGTAAGCTGACCTTTAGCGTGTATTCTCAGGTTTAAGGCGTTAGCTCACTAATTGAAGGCGCTTGGCAAAGGGCATGGTCATAGGCGACTCTGATGAACATTTGGGACTACTTCAATTATTTTATGGGCCTATTTCCGCACTATTTTTTTATCATGTAAACTTTATGTCTTACATGACAACTTTTATTTTATATTAATGAAATAAAAACCATTCTTTGCGCCTTGTGTTGTGATACCAATTTAGTAGCACCCCATTGCATGTATGCTTCCGCTAGACCCGAATTTTGGGGGTGTTACACTTGGCGATTTTGGACTAATTATGGAGCAAAACAAGCGAGATGTCAAAAGTCTACTGAAATCCAGAAGATGCGCCGTGTCTATCTCAACAGATACGTCGCAATATCATACTTAGGTGAATTCGAAGACCATTGCCTGACTTTGAAGAATGCGCCGCATGTAATTCTATCATGCGCCGCATATGAAACTTTGGTCAACGAAGAAGATCAAGCTCGTTCTACTCCAAATACGCCGCATTACACCTCTGACATACGGCGTATCACTATCAAGAATTCACCAGATACAATCCAAGATACTGAAGGACATGCGCCAGATACAAGAATCAAGATACGCCGCATCTGAAGACGATGTACGAATATTCCAGAATATATTAATCTTGGACCCCACGCGAAGTTAAGTCAATGCGCCGCATCTACTAACTTAATGCGCCGCATCGTGCCCTCAGACAGAAACTATAAATACCCCAAGACTTAGACGAATTTTATGTGCAACATAACCCTAAGGAGCCGAATTCAGTCGAAGAAGCAACACAAGACACAACCCCAAACAAAGATATTAGAGCTGTAAGAAGGTCCTGCATGTATTTAATTCATTAAGTAGTTTTGTTTTATTGTAGTAGTTCGCTTTAATTCATCAGGATTGATGGGCTTGTGGCCACCGTACTACTCCCCTTAAAATTGCTTTCCCATCAATTAAAGTCTATATGATGATGTTTTTGATGACTTATATTAGTGCTTTGATAACCTCTGTGTCTAGCTGAGCCTTGCTTGGGCCGCCATACTCCTTCCTCGCCTATTTAGCTGACGTCTTTGGATAAATAGGATAGACAGAAGTGATCATTAAGGGTTTACTCGCCGATATAGTGAGATCCAACGAGACAGATAAGATTACGATACGCTTCATATGGAACTAGCAATAAAACAAGTGACAAGCTACTTAACTATCAGGACATGCCTTCTTCTTCTTCTAATTATCTATCTGTGTACGTGTATGCTATTCGCTGATTCATGCTCATTAGTTTAATTTACTGTTTAATATAACCAATTTGTGCCAGTCTCTCAGGCTGAATCCCTTTTCGTTAGATTAGGCTGTAAAACTAACTTAGGACATTAAAATACTGATTAAGTTAATTAGATAATACGTTCCACTCTTAGTGATTCAACACTCTACTTACCATTATATTCATACTGACCGGGTATACTGCTCGTTAAGTGTGTGTGTTATTGATAAATCGGCTAAATATAAATTTAAAACTTGAGTAGCATTAATACTGCTAAACTGCAACAACACATCACACGCATCACATATAGCTAGAATAAACAGGTCCATAGAATGGATTCCCATTCTCATCTCTTCTTGGAGAATACTCATCATCCTCCTCATCATTATCACTTTCTTCTTCCTTCTTTCTCATGGGCACAATCTTGTAATGCCCTCCAAACACACTTATCCTATTATTCCTCATGTCCATTATGGTTCCAAGACTATACATGAAAATTCTCCCGACAACCAATGGCACATCTCTATCAATGGACATGTCAAACAGTAAGAAATTGGCAAGAATGGTGTTAGTACCAATTTGGCAAAGAACATTGAGCAAACGTCCCATGGTTTCCGCATTAGAGTGGTCTAGCAACTTAACCTTGTCAATCTTAGGACTTGCTTTTCCTCTTTCCAAAAGTGCATAGATACGGTATGGCATCATGTTTATGTTGGATCATGTGTCTACTAAGGCATTGTAAGTAAGCTTTCATTCCAAACGAATAGGTAGAATGAAACAACCCGGATCTTCTCCTTCCTTCACAACTTTATGCTCCATGACCACTTCTTTAGCCAATTCATGCTCCTCCTCATTGTTACCTCACCATCAAGTTTAAGCCTATCTATTAGCACACTATCAAGCATCATTTTGTGTTTGTCTAAGTTTTTCAAGGTTTCGATGATGGGTCTTTTTTCATTGAGTATTATCACTCTTTCTAGCACATCTTTCTCAAACTCTTGCCTAGTCAAATCTTCTAGTGTTTTTGCACGGTTTATGGTTAATGATGGCCCTTCATCATCATAGGTCATTTTGTAGGTTTTTTGTGGTTTGTTTTTGTTTCTAGAGCTTTTTCCCATGTCGCATACATAGTTTGGGAAATCATTGGATTTTGGTGAGAGTGGTGGAAGTTCTTCAACTGAGAAATTTGCTAGCAAAGCATCTAGCTCTTCATCCTCCGAATCATACATAAGTGGTTCAGGCCAAAGGGCTATTAGGCAAAGTTGTAGGTTGACAATGGCTTTGGCTTGCCTAAGAAAATCCCTACTAAGTATCACAGTAGGTTCAACATCATCCTCTTCCGGATTTACATAGAATTCAACCACATATATTTCTCCTTCTAAATTCACCAACAACTTTTTATCCCCATTAGCTAGCTTAGTGTACTTCCAATTCTTTTCAATCACCACCTCTTGAGAAACAAAGTTTTTATCAAAACCCAAATCAGTTACCCCATCAAAAGCTTTCACACCTTCAACATAACAAGGTGTCATATACCTATCCCAAGTGCCATCTTCCTTTTCCATTCTAAAGAACGTATAAGCTTTCACCTATTTTTGTTTTCCAATGTCTGCTGTGTCCGAAGTGCTATCTCCATCCCAATTACCTTCACTTTCCACTTGGTCATTCTCTGCAAGAGAATTTCCCTTATCAAGACACATACGTCCAATACTCGAGTTTCGGTCCATTTCTAATATTTGACAACATAACATCAAATAAACCATTAGTATGTTAGTACAAACAAAATTAAATGATATTTTGCACTCCAATAACATTAGTAAACATTCAGAAATCAAAAGATGGATTGGTTTAATCATAACAAACAAGATAAAAGTCTTCTGTGAACTTTTTGTCATAAAGTGCGATGTACTTGACAACAAGTGCGGCGTACTTTCCTTTTAATGTTGATTTTGTTTTGAAAATTCCCAAGAAAGACCGACGTACTTGAGAACAAGTGCGGCGTACTTCCCCTGTTTTCAGTTTCAAATCTTTTATAGTTTTCAGAATATCTCAGAATTTTATTCAAACATATAGTCCAAATAATTATTATGCATAAATAATTAAAAACAAGAAAATGTCTAATTAACCAAATAAGCAAATATTTTGTATTTTCGATGGTCATAACATATTAACAAATGAATCAATCCAAATAGTAAAAGCACATAAAAATCAAATCTCATGTTCTCAGCCTTGAATTTAAGCATTAAAAGGTTTTTGTTTTGGTTTGTTTTTGTCTTGGTAAACATTGTGAAATTTTCCAGAAAGTACAGCGGTTTTGAAAGTAAAACCGGCGTAGTTCAAATTTTTCCAGAGAATACGGCGCACAAACTTGAAAGTGCGGCGTACACTCAGTCTCAGAAAGCAAATTTTTGTTTCAGTTTGCCAGAAAACTATACGGCTATGTTTGTAAAAAGTCTCAAAACACTTATCCAACTTGATTAATCAAAACCAATCCCCGACAGCGGCGCCAAAAACTTTGATGTGTTTCAATAGCTTTAAATTTATAATACTAATTTCACCAATTCCTTAATATATAAAACACACGGGTAAAGTATAACCCCCGTTTATAGTAAAGGTTTTAGGTAAGACCACGTCGTCCCAAGAGATTGTAGAAAAGACAAGTTAGTAATTGTGTCAAAGTATAGTCCCTAGATTGTCACTTATCCAAAGACTAGTAATTTAGATTGTTTGTTTTATATGATTAAAAGTTATGTTTATTTAGGCTAAGAAACATGGAAGTAAACATGTAAATGATGAGCATGCAATCATGAACAAGATATATAAGCAAGAGATGACTGGTGATCACTCCTACAAATAACTATCCAACATACTAAGAATTCCTTTCGACCTATAATTCTCAATATATCAAATGCATTAAGGATGGTTCATAACAGAAGTATACAAAGCCAATTTCCTCATGAAGTTCGTTCGACATGAGATAATGAATTAAACAAGATCATGAATGGGTTGATAAATATTTGTCAACCAATTTCTACAACCAAGTTGCCATAGATAAACACCTTGAAATATTATCAAAGTAGTAGACCCTTTCGACCTACTTCTACCACATAGATACATCAAACATTCACCAATGATCCAAACATCATCTCATCAACTAAACTTAAGCATAGTATCAAAGAGCAAGCGTACATATAATGTAAACAACCATATAACTACATCACCCAAATAAACATAAAAACGACTACTCCATTATCTCGGTAACAAAACATATATCATTCGACATATATTTCATAAACTTCATAATATAAATAGTATAAAATATAGAATTGTACCAAAGTGATTACAACAAAAGAACAATTGGTTTCCACAGAGAAAACTCTACTCGACTCGTTCTCCTAACCTCTGTCACAGTACTTGGATCATGAATTCGACCTTGATATGGTTAACTTGGCAAGAGTTCACCAATACCACCTTAGTAACCCTTTTGATACCTTTCTTACTTGCTACCTTTTCTCTGCTTCGTTCCCATCATTTTATAGACTTCTTGTGACCTAGTTTAACTCCAGAGTTCAGTAAATGAGGACAAGTAATCAGTCTCTCAATGAATGCAAGTCTTAACACTTCTTTTGTAACTGACAAGATAAGTGCGCTGTACTTTATGGAAAGTGCGCTATACTTCGTGTAGATTCAATCTCATTTACCCGCCAAGCAAGTACGCCGTACATAGTCCTAAAACCGGCATACTTGGGTCTTTTAACTTTTGTATTTTCCATTCCATGTCCTTCCTTATGTTGTAGTTGTTACTTTATCATCCCTTAAGTAATATTCCTAACTTCCTTCTCTCGTTCAATCCTGCAACCAGATTAGTGCCAATTCTACACAAATAACGTGATATTCTATGTAATATATGATAGTATAATATATAATCGATGGGATAAATATGCTATAATAATAGCATTATCAGCGAGACTTGTAATAGAATAGATTGATATGACCTTTGCCATCAGGACTTGATTTCAATGGTTTTTTCCTTTTGTATTATGCATGACATCATGAACTTTATTTACGATGGATTTCTGGATCAATGATTACAACCAAGAGTTTTGACCTTCATATTTTTGTTAATACAAATATCGTAAAAACGTTATTTATATTTTACGATCTTTGCTAAATTTTGTTAATGACAAAGTGAACTTCATTTTTAGCAAAATATAAATATAGTTTAAGTCTTTCATTTATAAAATTTTATTTCAAACTAAACATCACATTTGCTACATTTACATTTCACAAAAACATCTTTACAAGTTCACTTTCATTTTCATAATAATCTAAAAATGAAAATATTCATTTACATCATGCCTTGCATCATCCATGTCTTGTCCAAAGATCTTCGTAAAATATTTCATATATTTTGTATAGATTTACACTCTACAATCTTATAGTTGACTTTGGAAGATCTTGTAAATATTTTGGTTAGATTTGAAAAGAGATTTCTTGGAGATCTTCTGTCAGACCTGGCGGAACCTTCAGAGACAACGGACGAAACCCTCAAAAGGTTTCCGCCGTATCCGTGGCTTGCTGGAGGCTTTTTGCCTATAAATAGCAAGCCACATCTAAGAAACAACACATCACTTACAATCATATTACAGCATACATACTCTGCCGGTGAAAGGAGCTTGTTGACTAGTGAAGGAAACTCTCGAGTTGGATACTCGGGGAGTGGGGTAGGGCAAGGAAAAAGAGTCCTTGTAGCCGAACCACTATAAACATCCGTGTTTTGGTTTGATCGTTTCTTACTTTATCTTGCACTTTACTTATTGTCTATTATTTGCAATTGTCGATTATACATAAAGTTTTCAAAGATAATTAAAAAATAACCGGTAAACTATTCAACCCCCTTTTAGTTATCCACAATTGGCATCAAGAGCTACGTTACTCAAGATTTTTAAAATATATTGTATTTTAAAACTTGGAACGATCTATGGATTTTGAAAATTTTGAAGAAGGGCAATCTATGCAAAGACCACCACTATTTGAACCAAATGGTTTTATATATGGGAAAAATCGCTTTGAAACTTACGTGAAATCAAAAGATATAGATTTATGGTATATAATTATTGAAGGTGATAAAAAGTCACATTAAAGACATTGCAAGTGGTAAGGATGAGGATAGCGCACTTACTAAACATAGTGAGGATCAAAAGAAATTGGCTGCTAAAAATTATAAAGCTAAAATGATGCTTTATAATGGTTTACCAAAGAAAGAATATGAAAGAGTCTTTATGTGTAAAACCGCTAAAGATATTTGGTAATCTTTAATAATCACTCATCAAGGAAACTCACAAGTTAAGGATAACAAAATTGATCTTCTTGTTCAACAATATGAACAATTTTCTATACCCGAAGATGAAATTATTGATTGTGCATTTGCTAGATTTAACACCATTATTACTTCACTTAAAGCACTTGATGAATCTTTTGTAGCAAGAATTTTGTCAGTAAATTTCTTAGAGCACTTCACCCGAAG
The DNA here is from genome assembly GCA_014162995.1 of Artemisia annua. Taxonomy (NCBI): domain Eukaryota; kingdom Viridiplantae; phylum Streptophyta; class Magnoliopsida; order Asterales; family Asteraceae; genus Artemisia; species Artemisia annua. The sequence continues at coordinate 35,676 of LBNU01018550.1, read as the reverse complement.
TGGAGAGCAAAAGTGACGGCTATTGAAGAATCTATAGATCTTTCGAGCATGTCACTTGACGAGCTAATCGGAAACCTCAAAGTTCATGAAATGGTAATGGAAAAAGATTCGGAGATAATTAAAGGCAAGAAAGAAAAAGTCAAGTCTATTGCTTTGAAAGCTAGAGTTGAATCAAGTGATGATGAGGAATCTAGTTCGGATAGTGATGATGAAGAGTATGCCATGGCCGTTAGAGACTTCAAAAAGTTCTTTCGAAGACGAGGGAAGTTTGTAAGGCAACCTAGAGATGACAAGAAATCTTTCCGAAAAAATCGTGATGACAAGAAAGGAAAGGGTGAAAGAAAATGCTTTAGATGCGGAGACACAAGTCATCTCATAGGAGAATGCAACAAACCACCCAAAAGCAAAACTCAAAGAGGTTTTGTAAGTGGTGCTTAAAGAGATAGTGAAGATGATGATGAGGAGCCAAAGAATGACGAGATTGCTCTCATGGCTCATGAATCAAATGAGGTACATTCTGATTCATCTTATTCTTCTATTGATGATGACTCGTTGCAAAAAGAATATAACAATCTTTGGGAACTAAGATTAAAAATCATAAACAAAAATAAATTTTTGAAAACTAAAAAGGAGTTTTTAGAAAATGAAGTTTATGAATTCAAAAGAAAAAGCAAAATGGTTGGAAAAGAGTAAAACAATTGACACAATGTAAAATCATGTCAAGAGTTTCAACTTGAAATTAAGAAACCTAAAATCACAAAAGATGATCTAATCAAACAAACCACAAAGTTTAAAACGTTCGATAAAAGCATTTCTTGTGCGGATGAAATAATGAAACTTCAAAAGTTAGCATTTGATAAAACGGGACTAGGGTTCATGAAATCAGGAACCTTAAGTAGTTTAACAAACAAGATGAAAAAGCACAAGAAAGTGTTAAAACTGCAGCAGGGATCCACGGACCAGACGGAACCAAAAATTTGGTTCCGTCCGTTGAACCAAAATGTTCCGTGAGGTCTGCTGCAAAACAGAAAAGTTCTACTTCGGCTTGTACTGAATTTGTTAAAGTCACAAAGAAATCTAATACTAGTGTAACTGAAATAAAGCTAAAACTGGCTATCAAGGTAGGAGTAGGACTTGTTAAAAATGAATTTAGAACCACAACTACTTAACCAAGGTCTAAAACTCCTATTCCTAAACGCCCATTTCCAAAGAGTAACTAAAACACCCAACCCAATTATCAAAATGGTGGAAACCAAAACTTGCCTAGACAATATCAAGTTCCAAATTATATGTCTTGGAACCAATATTCACCATTTCCATACATGAATCAAGGTAATGGTATGTTTTACCAAAATGGACCCATGAGATATTGGGGACCAAATGTTTGAGTGTTTTTTATAAAATAGGTGTGCTTGAAAGTTTGTTTGGAACCGGATGAATGGATAAAGCATAGTGGTTGCTCAAGACATATGACGGAAAACAAAAGCCTCTTTTCAACGTATCAAGAATATGATGGAGGTAACGTTACTTTTGGTAGTAAGCTTAAAAGCAAAATCATCGGAAAAGGTACAATTTCTCGTGATTCCCTCTCTATTGATGATGTCGCTCATGTTGACTACCTAGGCTTTAATCTTCTTAGTATTAGTCAACTTTGCCGTAAAAAGTATAATGTTCTTTTTATTGAGAATGGAAGTAAAATACTAAAAGGCGAAATAACTATAGCTAAAGGTGTCCTAAAGAACAACGTATATGTTATGAAGATTGATAAAACATCTAGAGACAAACTTTGTCTCACCTCATTAGATGAATCTTCAACACTATGGCATAGACGTTTAGGTCACGCTAATATGAGACTTATCCAAACTCTTACCTCTAAAGAATTAGTTAGAAACCTACCCAAGTTGAAATACGACCAACACTTTTGTGATGCTTGCAAAATTGGTAAACAAGTTCATAGTAGCCATAAGACTAAAAATATGGTTTCTACATTTAGGTGTCTAGAAAGTTTGCATATGGATTTGTTCGGTCCATCCGCTATACAAAGTGATGGAGGTAACTTCTACAGTTTGGTTATAGTAGATGATTATTCAAGGTATAATTGGATAAAATTTTTGAAAAGTAAAAATGAAGCTTTTGACCAATTTGAAATTCTTAGTAAGAAAATTCAAAACCAATTAGGAAATTTCCTTATGTCAATTAGAACGGATCATGGTCGTGAATTTGACAATGAAATACAATTCAGAAATTTTTTTGATAAAAATGGTATAACTCATAATTTTTCGGCACCACATACTCCTCAATCTAACGGTGTAGTAGAACGTAAAAACTGGACTCTTCTAGAGATGAGTAGAACAATGCTTAATGAACAAAATATTCTACAAATGTTTTGGTGTAACACCGTTGACACGTCAACCTATATTTTAAATCGTGTCTTAATTCGACCATTTTTAAATAAAACACCATATGAATTATATAAAGGTAAAAAGCCTACACTAGGATATTTTAGAGTGTTTGGAAGTAAATGTTTTATACTAAACACCAAGGATTACCTTATCAAATTTGACCCAAAGTCTTATGAAAGTATATTTCTTGGATACTCACAAAGTAGCAGGCCTACATTGTTTTAGACAAAGAAACCATAAGAGTCGAGTAATCTTTGAACGTAATGTTCGACGAAAGTCCACCTCCATCTAAGACGTCACCTTTGGTAGATGATGACTTAGTTGAAAGTCAAGTTATTGGAAATCAAGATAACATAGATAATGACAAGGAAGATGAACTATTAAATAGAGAAATTGCCAATGTTAAAGAATCTAAAAGTCATCCATTAGATAGTGTCATCGAAAAAATTAACGAAAGAACCTTAAGATTAAAAGTCCAAAATATAAGTAACTTCTTTCGTTTTGTGTTGACCATTGAAAATTATAAATAAAGCTATAAAAGATGAATCATGGGCAATAGCTATGCAAGAAGAATAAACCAATTTGTTAGAAATGATGTTTGGACACTAGTTCCTCAAACAAAAAGTCAAACAATAATTTGAACAAAATGGGTCTTTCGTAATAAAATTGATGAAAACGGTATAGTGTCTAACAACAAGCTAGGCTAGTGGCACAAAGATATATTCAACAAGAAGGCATTGACTATGATGAAACTTTTGCTCCGGTTGCTAGGCTCGAGTCAATTAGAATTTTACTTGCATATGCATGTGCACATGATTTTAAACTCTTTCAAATGGATGTCAAAAGTGCATTTTTAAATGGCTTTATAAATGAAGAAGTTTGTGTTGCTCAACCCCCGGGGTTCACCGATTTTGAAAATCCTTATCATGTTTACAAAATTAAAAAGGCTTTAGACGGACTTAAGCAAGCTCCAAAAGTGTTGTATGATCGACTTAAGACTTTCCTAGTTGACCACAAATACACCATGGGCTTAGTTGATAATACTCTCTTCACTAAGAAGAAAGATTCACATATTATCATAGTCCAAATTTATGTTGATGACATCATATTCGGATCAACTTGTCAAGAATTATGTGACGATTTCTAAAAAATCATGCATTACGAATTTGAGATGAGTATGATGGGAGAACTCAACTTTTTCCTAGGACTCCAAATTAAAAAATTAGAAGATGGGATATTCTTTAACCAATCTAAATACATAAAAGACATGCTTAAGAAATTTGGTATTAAAGATTCAAAACCAATTAAAACACCTATCTCCTCAGAAACAAAACTCACCAAGGATGAGGAAAGTGAATATGTAGATAACACTAAATATAGATGAATGATTTATAGTCTACTCTATCTCACGGCTAGTAGACCCGACATAATGTTTAGTGTTTGTCTATGTGCTTGTTTTCAAGAAAATCCTAAGACAACCCATCTTGAAGCCGTAAAACGAATATTTAGATACATCAAAGGCACTACACACCTAGGATTATGGTATCCCATAGGAACGGGAGTAGAAACCATAGTGTATGCCGACTCGGACCATGCCGGTGACTATGTCGATAGAAAAAGCACAAGTGGTATTTGTACTTTTGTTGGACATTGTCTCACCTCATGGTTCTCAAAGAAGCAAACGACTCTCGCTATCTCAACAACTGAAGCCGAATACGTATCGGCCGAAAAAGCATGTAAACAAGCTCTTTGGATGAAACAAGCTCTTGTCGACTACGGAATTCAACTAAATGACATCCACATTCTTTGCGACAACAAAGGAGCCATCGACCTGAGTAAGAATCAAGTTGAACATGCTCGTACTAAACATATTGAAATCCTTCATCATTTCCTTCGTGACAATGTTCAAAGAGGAAACATCTCTATCGACGAAATATCCTCAGAAGACAACATTGCCGATATTCTCACGAAACCTCTTAAACAAGAATCATGTAACCTTCTTAGACTTGGACTAGGACTTATTGAACCTACGTTATAGTTTTGAATGTTAGAATAAAATTATAAAAATCAAAAAAATCTTTTTGTTTTTTCCTCTGCTGAAGCAGCGGAACCCTTCAACAAAACTGGCGGAACCCTCCTTTTGGTTCAGCCCAATCCGCCAACTCTACAGGTAGTTTTCTTTTTATATATTAAACCAAACACTCCTTATCTCTCTACCATAACACAATATCAGTTACTATTCACTCCACAAAACCACCACACACGAAAATTAGGTCTTTCCTTCATCCACCTTGCTCTCTAATCATCATTGTAAGTACTCTAAACACAATTATACTCCTGATCTGTGTCTAGGAATTCTATTTATGCATAAAAACTAAAAACTTGGGGTTATGCATTAACTTACGAAAATCACGTAGAGCATTAGTTGTAAACAAAACTAATCATGTTTCCCATAGTTAGGAATTGCATTCTTAAAGGATATTATCATGTTTACCAAAACACCCCATGTCAAATTTTTGTAAAATTACTTCTCACAACTAGGAAAAATATTTATTTTCTGACATTGTTAATACGAAATAAAACCGTNGGGTTATGCATTAACTTACGAAAATCACGTAGAGCATTAGTTGTAAACAAAACTAATCATGTTTCCCATAGTTAGGAATTGCATTCTTAAAGGATATTATCATGTTTACCAAAACACCCCATGTCAAATTTTTGTAAAATTACTTCTCACAACTAGGAAAAATATTTATTTTCTGACATTGTTAATACAAAATAAAACCGTTATGTTTAAAACATCACTTCACATAATGTCTCTTGAATGCTAAAGGAAATACATAACTAATAGGTATTTTTGGGCACATTCAAACGAAGCTACATTGAATTAGGAGCGTTTGGGTTATCTTTAGTTTTATAACAAAATTTGCATGATAAAACTTTTTAAGCATTAAAATGTCAAGATAACCGCACTTGCACATTGTTTCCATATAGGCACACACTAGAACATCTACATTAAAATAGTCGTTAACTTAAACTAAAATGTGAATTTTGTGTTTTTAGGAATCATCATGCCTCCCACAATACACTATGATCACAAAGGAACCATTGACTACCTTCCTGTAGGATACTTAAAACATAACTCGTGTGGTTCTATTATGGATCGAATATGTCTGAAAATCTAGAGAGAGAAAGTAGAGAGGATGGAACCTTTAGAGAGAGAAAGAAAGAGATATGTATTAGCTTAAGTGAAAAGGTCCAACCCTCACCCTTACAAGGTAAGGGGTATTTATAGTTACAATGGATGAATGCCTCTACTAGGCTGTGGATCGAGCTGACAGAGGGTAAAAGACCCGACTCGACACCACAAATACTAACTAAAACTAAACTACGTTCTTACTAATATAATAAATACTACGAGCTACATGATGCTTAACAATACTTGGGGTGACCAAATCTTCAATAAGAAAAACGTATTCCTAACAATCTCCCCCTAAGGGAGGTCACCCCTGGAAATCAAACATTGAGTTCTAGCATCTAAATCTTTGTTGATATCTTTGTAGCTCGCAGTTGTTGATTCTTCATTGTCAAGAACTTTGTGCTTTCAGCAGCGGACTCTAGATGACTTGTTTGGTGTGTAGGATGATCTTTGGCATTACTTCAAGTTCATCATCCAAATGAATATCTTCAAGTCACCTTTGAGTAGAAATGTCTCTATGTGATTTTGTGACCATCTTTGTGTTGGCATGCTTACACTTTTCTGGATCATGATCTTCAGCATCAGAGTTGTTGAAGCACAGTTGAAGCCCATTCTATGATCATGATTTCTTTGAATTTGATGTTGAAGTGTGAGCATGAGGTGATGATTCGGCATCTTTTCTACAATCAGCAGCAACCGCCAAAAATTCCTGCATAAGACAGTTAGCAATAAAACGTCCGGTACTTACAGGTTCGGAATTAGAGATTGTCAACAGCATAGTGTGAAGACTCCTTCTAATCCTTACCAAGGCCGTTCCCAAGCCGGATACCCCCGAGAGGGCTTACAAGATCTACCTAAGTAGATCAACGGTTGGGTGAGTCACTGGAGATCACCCCACGATTGTGGACCGTTTTGAAACCGCCATGATCACCAAGCGTAATCCACAGGGAATTACCGAAGTGACCTGCTTTCAGGGCTGTTTGATGTTGACCCTGGCAGGAATTTCCACTCAATCACTGGGAATTACATGCGTATATTCCCTCATAAGTGTTCTTGGCAGATTGCTAAGATCGGCGTAGTACTCAGAATATTACAGCTGGTGTCCTTAATGTTGAACCACCAGTGTAAAAGTAACAAGTGTTCCTATGAGATCTTTTGATGTATCTTGTGGCTCTAGACTCAATAAGTGTATTATTTGGTCGTCGGAGACTGGAGCGGTGTCTCCTGTTTCAATATCAACATAGCTCGTAATGAGCGGTCGATAGGTTATGCAGGGTTCCCCGTGAGGATGAAACAAGCTCTTTTGAGAAAACTTGAGTGGTTAGGAGGTTTAGTGCAGTGCGTCACTGGGTCCATGACGTCTTGTCTTCAATACCGATGTTACCTTAGTAACAATCAGTAGCATATGAATTGAACCCGGTTTCTGCCCTAAGGTTGAATAATGGGAGGGCTATTTCTTTTCACCCTTTCTCATTTCATTTCTTTTTAATTCTTCAACCCCTTCTTTCTCATTTCTTATTTATCTCCCTTTTTTTCATAATCATACCTAAGGACTTTCTAATACTATCTTTTCGGTATTTTCCTTGGGTAGATCCCTCCGGTTCTGGCGGATCATAGGACGGTTTTCCTAACCTTAGCCACCTTATAACTTCATGACTATCCTATGTTGCCGTTTGACCAAATCAGTGAAAATTCTCTCAAAGTGTTTATGATTAAGAAACACATTTTGTTAGCACTTTGAGAGTTTTGTACTTTTCAAATGCTCCACCTTAACATGTGCTCATAGGGTTTTGATAGAAATTTGCACATGTCGGGGTGAGTTGCACTTTTGAATTGATCCACTCTTAATAGACAAGTACCCTAGGGACACGTTTACGTTGCTTAGTTAAAGGGATCCATTATCAGCTTTTAGGTGATAAATAGCCCTAATAACTAACTTGAAGTTGTTAACATTCCTTAAAGAGGAAGTTAGACCCGTCAAAGTATTCATGTAAGAAGAGCTTCTCGAAACGGTACTTTCTACTTGGATAAATCCTTTCGAATACAAACGTTAGTGTTTCGTCAATTCATGAGTCAATTCTGAGTCACGCTCACATGAGATGCCAAATCTTTTTATTCACCACACACCATTTTTCTCCCCCTCAATATGTGCATTGGTTCAATTTAAAAAAAAATTAAAAAAAAAAAAAAAATAGCACATACGGGAGAGCGTACATTTTAGTCCAAAAGCATCACATTTTATATCAGATTTCATATTTAAATCACATTCTCTCCCCTGATCAAAAAATTCAAATCATTTAAGATTTTGTGATCTCAATTGATTTAAATGAGTTTAAAAATATGAGAGAAAATGTAATCAGATTTTAACATGTACTGATTATGAGACACTTATTCACTGCTGCTGGTGCACAAAGTTTAGAAAGGTGCAGAAATTTTGAGCAAATACGCTCCCCCTCAATTAATGACCCGTTTTCTATTTAAAGAGCTGTAGTCATTAAGTTGAGCGGCAAGGTATTTGAGAAAATTTAAGTCCAATAGCCACCTTGTAAACCACAAAAACTCTCTTGAAGAATCATGGAAGAGAGATTTTGGGATGAAGAAGACTTCTCTTCTTTTTCAAGAAATGATGCACTGAAACGTACATCATTTCAAAGAAACATGGATATAAAGTAATCCATGCCTGAGTAAACATCACCCGGTAGGAGGAACAACCGTCTTTTTGGCGACTAGTTTTCCCATAGTTAAGAACGGGTTGTTATCTGAAGTAATAACAAGCCGAGAAGACATGTTTTAACCATTTATTATAACTTCCGCTCGAGCTTCATTTAAAATTCCGTGTCATTATTGAATGACATTTCTAGACTCTTAAATGTTATCGATAAACAGAATACATGCCTAAGGTGAAACTATTTTTGGTATTGTTGTGTTTTTTTTAGATTTTTATGGTTTTTCTAGGTTTTATATTTTTGTATTTTCTTTTTTTTTTGGTTTTAGGAATATGTACAAGGATATGTGAAGCGAATCCATTACTCGTCACTCTTTTCCTGAAGACTTTTGAGTGACTCAGGAGTGATACTCTTCATTCCAAGACGCGGGAGAATGAATTGAAACCGTTCTCTGGGTAGTGCCTTAGTGAAGATGTCAGCCAGCTGAAACTCTGTCCTCACAAAGTAAAGTTCCACAATCCCCTTTTCCACTTGTTCCCTAATGAAATGATGTCGAATATCGATGTGCTTTGATCTGGAGTGTTGGACGTTGTTGCAGCAAAGAGCAACTGCACTTTTGTTGTCACAGTACATCGGAATTTTGTTGTAAACAAAGCCATAGTCAGTCAATTGCGATCTCATCCATAGGATTCGAGCGCAACAAGATGACATGGCAATGCATTCAGCCTCAGTGGAGGAGATCGACGTACTCATTTGCCTCTTTGATGACCAGCTAATAAGCTTATCTCCTAGATATTGAGCACCACCTGAAGTACTTCGACGTGTATCTTGACACCCCGCATGATCAACATCAGAATAGACAGTGAGAGCCATAGCAGTGTATTTAGGATACCAAAGACCCATGTGAATAGTCCCTTGAAGATACCTGAAGACTCTTTTGACTGCTTCTAAATGCTTTTTGGTAGGTTTGGATTGATAACAAACACACATGCAAACAGCAAATAGAAGATCTAGCCTACTGGCAGTGAGGTACATTAAGGATCCAATCACGCTACAGTACTTAGTTTGGTCAACTGGAGTCCCCACAACGTCCTCATCCAATTTTGATCTCTCTACCATCGGAGTGTCAACTGAGTCACATGATTCAAATCCAAATTTCTTCAAGATTTCTGCAGCATACTTGGATTGATTGATGAAGATGCCGTTGGGATTTTGAGAGATTTGAAACCCCAGGAAAAATGACATTTGCCCTATCATGGACATTTGGAACTCGGAACTCATCTCTTGTGAAAAATAATCACATTCCATAGGATCAGAAGAAGCAAAGATAATGTCATCTACATAGATCTGAACATGAAGTAGATGCTTGCCCGACTTTCTAGTGAATAGTGTAGGATCAACAACGCCCTTTGTGTATTTGTTGGCTAGAAGGAACTTGGATAGAGTGTCATACCATGCTCTGGGTGCCTGCTTAAGTCCATACTGTGCCTTCTTCAAGCGATAGACATGATTAGGACGTTCAGGGTCCACAAACCCTTCAGGTTGACTTACATAGACCACTTCCTTCAAGTGACCATTTAGAAATGCAGTCTTTACATCCATTTGGTAAACAATCATATTCTGACTGGCTGCGTTTGCAAGAAAAATCCTGATGGCCTCAATTCTAGCAACAGGTGCAAATGATTCTTCAAAATCTATACCCTCTTCTTGTCTGTATCCTTTGGCCGCTAGCCGAGCCTTGTTTTTCAGAACCTCACCATATTCCTCAAGCTTCACTTTGAAGATCCACTTGAGAGCGATAATCATAGCACAGTCTGGTGGAGGCACTAATTCCCATACATCAAGTCTGTCAAATTCATGAATTTCATCTTGCATTGTAGTGAACCAAGACACTTTAGTCAAAGCTTCTTTGAAGTCCTTCAGTTCAGCTTTAGACAGTATGGAGTTGAAGAAGCACCACAAGGCATCGGTGGCAATTTGTCTACATGTGGATATAGGGCGGGATGGATTTCCTATGATGTTGTCAATTGGATGATCGTTTGTCCATTTTCTGAGATGCTCATGATGTTGAGGATTGTGGACTGAAGTGGCCGTGTTTGAGTCTTTCGAAGAGGTTGCCACATTGGATGGTTCAGGAGCAAATATGTTGACAAATGGTTCATCAGCTGGTTGAGCAAAGGGATTAACTTCAAAAGAATTATCAGATGCAGCTCCTTGATGTACTGAAGAAGGTTGATCATTGAGCGTGGGTTGAGTATGGCTAGATGATGGAGCATCTTGACTAAAGGAGATAGAGACGGATGGCCCATTTGTATGTTGAGGTGCATCATTAGCAGCAACATTAGGACCAATGACTTGCGGTTCCGGCTCGATGATCTGTTACGGTTCAAAATACTCATCATACATTGGATCGAATAACTTCTTCAATTCTTCACTAGTGGGGGGTACATAAGGAGCAGCAGTAGTGGAAGACTGTACAAGCCCTAAACTAATTGGTCCAGGGGACAAAAGATTAGATGCGGGTCCAGAACTGGAGTGTTCAGGAGCTGTATGCTCAGACAGCTCATCAAATGTGACATGAATGGTTTCCATGATTTGTCGGGTTCTTTTGTTGTACATTCGGTAACCCTTCTTATCTGGTGTGTAGCCAACAAAGATCCCAATATCAGCTTTTGCCTTCAGCTTTCCTAAGTATTCACTATCGTTAGTTGGGTAGCATAATGCACCAAACACTCGTAGAAATGACAGATCAGGTTTTCTGTCGTGCACTAGCTCATAGGGGGTTGTGCCGTGAAGAGGATGAATCAGTGATCGGGTTTAGGTGTAGCAAGCAGTTGCAATTACCTCTCCCCAAAGAAACATACGAGATTTAGAAAATGTAGCATAATCATTAAGTCATAAACATGTTTATACAATGGATTTAAGGTGGCATTTTGCTTATGAAGTTAGAGAGAGAAAGTGGAACCTTAGAGAGAGAAAGTGAAGATGAAATATTAGATTAGAAGTGAAGGTTCAACCCTCTACCTTGGGTGGTAAAGGGTATTTATACAAAGTTCCTAAGTGCCTCATGAAACAGGCTGTAGAGCAAGCACAGTGGGTGAAGACCCGACTCACTCCACGAATACTATTTACATACTAATAAACTATTAATCTACTAACTACTATGATAAATACTACGAGCTACTTGATGCTTGAATATACTCGGGATGACCGAGTCTTTAATGTGAATAAACGTATTCCTAACAATCTCCCCCTAAGGGAGGTCACCCCGGAAATTAAGACTTGAATTCCAGCATTCCGATCTTTGAAGATGTCTTTGTAGCTCGTAGTCTCTGATTCTTCATCGTTGCAAGCTTTGTGCATTCAGCAGTAGATTTGAGATGACTTGTTCAAGGCTTTGGATGACCGTTGACATGACTCCGTGTTTATCATCGAAAAGAGTAGCTTCAAGTCACCTTTGTGTGATTACGTCTCCATGTGAGGTAGACATCTTAGCATTGGCATGCTCACACCTTTTCAGAAACATGATCTTTAGCATCAGAGTTGTGGAAGCGTTGTTGAGGCCCATCAATTGATCATGATTTCATAGGTTGTGAGGTTGAGGTGTATGCATGAGGTGATGGATCAGCATCTTTTCTGCAATCAGCAACATTCGCCAAGTATTCCTGCATAAGACAGTTAGCAATAATACGTCCGGTACTTACAGGTTCGGACTTAGAGATTGTTAACAGCATAGTGTGAAAACTTTCTCTAAACCTTACCAAGGCCGTTCCTAAATCGGATACCCTCGAAAGGGCTTACGAGACCTACCGAAGTAGATCAACGATTAGGTGAGTCGCTGGAGAACACTCCACGACTGTAGACCGTTTTGAAACCGCCACGATCACTAAGCTTAACCCACAAGGGATTACCGAAGTGACCTGCTTTCAGGGCTGTTTGATGTTGACCCTGGCAGGAATTTCCACTTAATCATTGGAAATTACATAAGTATATTCCCTCATAAGTGTTCTTGGCAGATTGCTAAGATCTGCGTAGGACTCATAAAGCTACCATTGGTGTCCTTAATGTTGACCAACCAAGGTAGAAGTAGCACGTGTTCCTATGAGATCTTTTGATGCATCTCGTGGCTCTAGACTCGATAAGTGCATTATTTGGTCGTCGGAGACTGGAGCGGTGTCTCCTGTTTCAATATCAACATAGCTCGTAATGAGCGGTTAATAGATTATGCAGGTTTCCCCGTGAGAATGAAACAAGCTCTTTTGAGAGAACTTGAGTGGTTAGAAGGTTTAGTGCAGTGCGTCACTGGGTCCATGACGTCTTGTCTTCAATACCGGTGTTACCTTAGTAACCACCAGTAGCATATGAATTGAACCCGGTTTCTGCCCTAAGGTTGAATAAATGGAGGGCTATTTCTTTTCACCCTTTCTCATTTCATTTCTTTTTAATTCTTCAACCCCTTCTTTCTCCTTTCTCATTTATCTCATTTTTTCATAATCATGCCTAAGGACTTTCTAATATTATCTATTCGGTATTGTCCTTGGGTAGATCCCTCCGGTTCTGGCGGATCATAGGACGGTTTTCCTAACCTTAGCCACCTTATAACTTCATGACTATCCTATTTTTCCGTCGACCAAATCATTGAAAATTCTCTCAAAGTGTTCATGATTAAGAAACACATTTTTGCTAACACTTTGAGAGTTTTATGATTTTCAAATGCTCCCCCTTAACATGTGCTCATAGGTTTTTGATAGAAATTTACACATGTCGGGGTGAGTTGCACTTTTTGAATTGATCCACTCTTAATAGACATATACCAGGGACACTTTTACGTTGCTTAGTTAAAGGGATCCATTATCAGCTTTTAGGTGATAACTAGCCCTAACAACTAACTTGAAGTTGTTAACATTCCTTTAAAAGGAAGTTAGACCCGTCAAAGTACATATCTAAAAAGAGTTTCTCGAAACGGTACATTCTACTTGGATAAATCCTTTCGAATACTAACATTTGTGTTTCGTCAATTCGATTGTTAGACCTGAGCCACGCTTACATGAGATGCCGAATCCTTTTGTCACCGAAAGCCATTTTGCTCCCTCAATATGCGCATTCATATATAAAAGAGTTTGGCACATATGGGAGAGCATACATTTGTTTCCAAAACATCACATTTTTATCAAATTTCTTTACATAAATCTCATTCTCTCCCCGATCACAAATTTCAAGTCAATTGAGATTTTGTGATTCCAATTGATTTAAATAAGTTAAAAACAAGTTTGGGAGAAAAATGTGGACTGATTTAAGCAAATTCTAAACCCGAGACGAAACTTTTACTCGTTATGTGTCAAAAATGATGAGTTTTGAAATGATTTAGAGATTTACGAGAAACTCATGAAAAATTCATATGTTGACACATATGAAAAACACATTTTTATTTACTGCTGATTATATACACAAAAGCCTGTTGTGGTTATTTATAAGATTTTGAAATCACTCTCCCCCTCAATCAATGAACCATTTATAATTTTTGAAAAAAAAAATTGTCATTGATTGAGTGATTTTAAGAAACGATTAAGTTCTGATTGATTTACAAAAACTCATGGTACTACCAAGTTTTTCACAAATATTTTCCAGAAAAATCATAAAAGGGAAAATATTTGCGATGGAAAGAAGACTTCTCTTCTTTATCAAGAAATAATGCACTGAAGCGTACATGATTTCGGGAGTGCACGGATGTAAAGTAATCCATGCCCGGATCAACTTCATCCGTTGTTAGGAACAACCATCTTTTTGGTGACGTGTTTTCCTCATTTTGAAAACCGGGTTGCTATCTGAAGTAATAGCAAACCATAATGACATGTTTTAACCATTTATAATAACTTCCGCTCGAGCTTCATTTAAAGAGCCGTGCCATTNTCAAGAAATAATGCACTGAAGCGTACATGATTTCGGGAGTGCACGGATGTAAAGTAATCCATGCCCGGATCAACTTCATCCGTTGTTAGGAACAACCATCTTTTTGGTGACGTGTTTTCCTCATTTTGAAAACCGGGTTGCTATCTGAAGTAATAGCAAACCATAATGACATGTTTTAACCATTTATAATAACTTCCGCTCGAGCTTCATTTAAAGAGCCGTGCCATTGTTGAATGACATTTCTAGGTCCTTAAATGTTATCGATAAACAGAAGACATGCGTAACAACGAACTATTTTTGGTATTTTCTGGTTTTTTACATTTTTATGGGTTTTATATTTTTGTATTTTCTTTTTGGCTTTAGACTATGTACAAGGATATTTGAAGCAAATCCGTTACTCCTCATTTTCTTCCTGAAGACTTTTGAGCGATTCTGGTGTGATATACTTCATTCCAAGACGCGGGAGAATGAATTGAAACCGTTCTCTTGATAATGCCTTGGTGAAGATATCAGCCAATTAAAACTTTGTCCTCACGAAGTAAAGTTCCACTATCCCCCTTTCAACTTGTTCCCGGATGAAGTGTTGTCGAATGTCAATGTGCTTTGATCTGGAGTGCTGAACATTGTTGCAACAAAGAGCTATGGCACTTTTGTTATCACAATACATTGGGATTTTGTTGTAAATGAACCCATAATCCAATAATTGTGACTTCATCCATAGGATCTGAGCAGAGCATGAATACATTGCAATGTATTCAGCCTCTGTGGAGGATATTGATGTACACATTTGTCTCTTAGATGACCAGCTAACAATTTTATCCCCCAGAAATTGAGCTGCCCCTGATGTACTTCGACGAGTGTCTTGACATCCTGCATGGTCTGCGTCTGAGTAGGCCGTGAAGGCCATAGCGGTGTCTTTAGGATACCAGAGACCCATGTGGATTGTCGCTTGAAGGTACCTAAAGACTCTCTTGACTGCTTCCAAATGCTTTTTGGTAGGTTTGGATTGATATCTTGCACACATGCACACCGTGAATAGTAGATCCGGCCTACTAGCAGTTAGGTACATTAGGGATCCAATCATGCTGCGATATTTAGTTTAGTCGACTGGGGTCCCTTCTGAATCTTCATCAAGTTTGGATCTTTCAACTATGGGTGTGTCAACTGAGTCACAAGAATCAAACCCGAACTTCTTTAGAATCTCATTNGCAGTTAGGTACATTAGGGATCCAATCATGCTGCGATATTTAGTTTAGTCGACTGGGGTCCCTTCTGAATCTTCATCAAGTTTGGATCTTTCAACTATGGGTGTGTCAACTGAGTCACAAGAATCAAACCCGAACTTCTTTAGAATCTCATTAGCATATTTGGACTGATTAATGAAGATGCCATTGGGGTTTTGTGAAATCTGCAACCCCAGAAAGAAAGACATTTGCCCCATCATTGACATTTAGAATTCAGCGTTCATCTCTTTAGCAAATCTATCAAATTCATTTGGATCTGAAGAGGCAAAGATGATGTCGTCCACATAGATTTGAACATGAAGTAGATGCTTGCTTGATTTTCTGGTGAACAACGTAGGATCAACAACGCCCTTGACGAACCTATTAGCAAGAAGAAACTTGGACAAAGTGTCATACCACGCTCTAGGAGCCTGCTTTAGGCCATAAAGAGCCTTCTTTAAGTGATAGACGTGATTTGGACTCTCAGGATCCACGAATCCTTCAGGCTGGCTCACATAGACCACCTCCTTTAAGTTACCATTCAGAAATGCAGTCTTAACATCCATCTGATATACAATCATATTTTGACTAGCCGCATTAGCAAGAAAGATTCTGATGGCTTCAATTCTAGTCACTGGTGCGAAGGATTCTTCAAAGTCTATGCCTTCTTCTTGACGATATCCTTTTGCTACAAGCCGGGCCTTGTTTTTGAGTACTTCACCATGCTCGTCAAGTTTTACCTTGAATATCCACTTGAGAGCGATAATCATTGCACAATCAGGTGGAGGTACTAGTTCCCACACATCGAGTCGGTCAAATTCATGAATTTCTTCTTGCATTGTTGTGAACCATGAGCTTTTACTCAAAGCATCTCTAAAGTCCTTAGGTTCAACCTTCGATAGAACGGAAATAAAGAAACACCACAAGGCATCGGTGGCATGTTGTCTACGTGTGGACACTGGTCTAGATGGGTTGCCAATTATAATGTCTATTGGATGATCATTAGTCCAATTCCTGAGATGCTCGTGATGATGGGGGTAAGGGGTTGATGATGCTAATTGTTGTTCTTCTAATGAAGCGGTATCGGTTGTGGGATCTGGAGCAAATATATTCACAAATGGCTCATCATGAGTGGGAGGAGACGAATTTTCTTCAGTGGAATTATCAACCGCACCTCCTTGTTGTACGGAAGAAGACTAAAGATTCGATGAAGTTTGTGATGTGCTGACAGCTGGTGCATCTTGACTGAGTGAAACAGACACAGATGGACCATTTGAGTTATGTGGAATTGGAGCCTCGACAACTTGAGGTAAAGGTGGGTTGTCGTTGCTTGGATTGACAATGGGTGGCTCAAAATATTCATCAAACATCAGATCAAACAAACTTTTCAATTCTTCACAAGTGGGTGGTACATAAGGTGGTGCAGAAGTAGAATGATGTACAAGTCCTGAACTGGTTGGTCCAGGGGTCAAAAGATTTGGTACGGGTCCAGGGCTGGTATGTCCTGAAACCTGTTGCTCAGTCAGCTCATCAAATGTCACGTGAATTGTTTCCATAATTTGTCTGGTTCTCTTGTTGTAAATTCGGTATCCCTTACGATCTGGTGCATACCCTACAAAAACTCCGATATCAGCCTTAGCCTTAAGCNATATTCATCAAACATCAGATCAAACAAACTTTTCAATTCTTCACAAGTGGGTGGTACATAAGGTGGTGCAGAAGTAGAATGATGTACAAGTCCTGAACTGGTTGGTCCAGGGGTCAAAAGATTTGGTACGGGTCCAGGGCTGGTATGTCCTGAAACCTGTTGCTCAGTCAGCTCATCAAATGTCACGTGAATTGTTTCCATAATTTGTCTGGTTCTCTTGTTGTAAATTCGGTATCCCTTACGATCTGGTGCATACCCTACAAAAACTCCGATATCAGCCTTAGCCTTAAGCTTTCCCAAATCTTCATTGTCATTGGTTGGGTAACAAAGTGCACCAAACATGCGTACGAAGGAGAGGTCTGGCTTTCTTTGATGCACTAGTTCATAAGGGGTTTTGTTATGGAGGGGGTGTATCAATGATCTGTTTTGAGTGTAGCAAGCAGTTGCAATAGCTTCCGCCCAGAGAAACATTGGTGTTTTGGAAAATATCAGCATGGTTCGAGCGGCTTCAACAAGTGTACGATTTCGTCTTTCAACGACTCCATTTTGCTGAGGTGTGCGAGGAACACTCTTTTGATGACTTATCCCAATGCTTTCATAGAACTGAGTGAGTTGTTGATTGACGAATTCAGTTCCATTGTCTATGCGTATGATTCTGATGGTTTTGTTAAGTCTGACTTGCAGCTGCTTGATGATTTTGATTATGATTTCTGGAGTTTCATCCTTTGTTCTCAAAAACTTCACCCATGTAAATCTGGAAAAATCATCTACGATAACCAGAACGTATCTTTTTCCATTGATGATTTGAAATCTCATTGGACCACACAGATCCATATGGAGGGTGTGAAGGACTTCTATAATGGTGTTGACAGCTTTGGGTTTGTGAGTGTGTTTCTTGCTTTTTCCTTGGCATGCAGAAAAAAAAATGATCCTTTTCGTATTTCAACCTGGGCATGCCACGAACAAAATCTTTTCGAGTAAGTTCATTAATTGTGCCAAAGTTCAAGTGATTCAACCGGCGATGCCAAAGCCATGATTTGTACTTTGATGCCTTGAAGAGCAAGCAAATGGGAGAGGATCTCATCATGTCTTCACTAGAGATGATATATAAATTTGTGCCGCGATTGCCCTTGAGTAATTCAACCCCATCAAGTTCTTTAACGAAGCACGTACGTTTTCTGAATGCCACTTCTAGGTCGGAATCACAGAATTGACCAACAGAGAAGAGGTTGTGCCCAAGACCCTCTACATAATACACTCTTGACATAACACTGTCACCAAACACATAGTCTCCATAACCCATGATAGCCCCAAAATGATCATTACCGAATCCAAATACCACAGGACGAATTGTACGACCTGCATTCGTAAACAGACCAGAATGGATAACTGAAGAACGTGGATCCCCAAATGCTATTGGGTTCCGTTTGGTTAGCACACATATGATCCGAACAACCAGAATTCACTTCAGACATGGTGGATGTAGTGGAGACATCACATTTAGTTTCAGTAGCCCTAGTATCAAGACACGTAGTTTCTATGGGAAATGTTCTGCCAGTCGGTTTCCATTCCTTTACAAGCTTATGTCTGTGTGGAATCATTTTAGTTAAAGGGCACCTACTACCTAAGGTGAATTTTCTTCCAGTAGGTCTCCATTGGTATCCTACATTGGTGAAGGTCCTTCCAGTTTCTTTCCAAACAAGTTTTTCCATTTTAGCTCTTTTAGTTCTCCTAACTCTCTTAGCTCTTCTAACTCTCTTAGAACGTGCATGATTAATGGATTTCACATAAGATAAAAAACAAGCATCATGATTACTAGAAATTAAGCAGTTATCACATGTCTTACATGTTGCAACATAATTCGAATTAATTACAGCACGCTTAATGCTAATACTAGAATCAACACGATTCATTTTATACACGCAGGTGTTATTGTTCCTAGGGTGGTCTTCTACTTTCATTCCATGAGCACTCTTAGCTGGCGAAGTCATATTGTTCCTTGTATTGCCACTGGGCTTTGACCCGCTAGCATTAGAGTCACTGTTTACTCCTGTAGAAGCAATGACGGGAACATTAGTTTGTTTGACTGCTATATGTTTGTTTGTTGATGATGTGCTAGGTTCAGACGTTTTCAATGGCACATTAAAGGTAACGCGCTTGTTCCTACCTAATAGTGGGGGTGCATTAGGCCTATTGGGCTTGTTGTCTTCCATTGGGCACGTTCCAATAGCATATTCTAGAAGTTCCTGAGATCTTATAGTGAGAAAGCAAGAGTCTAGAATGACACTATCCTGCGGTTTCTTTACCCTATCCTCTTCTACAGTTTCACGAAGCAAGTCTAGACTATCCTTAAGATACAGCAGATACGCATAGTGAGCACATTTGTTATTCCTAAGGGGAAGAGAGATATTAACAGCATCAACATCATGTTTTCTAACAGTAGAAACCTTAGAAACAATCATTTCGTTAGTTGTGACTGACATTTTTCCTTTCACCTTCGTCTTTAGGTTCTCAATTTCATTTAACAAAGAATCTATTTTACCATTGGTTTTCTCACGTGTTACTTTGATTGAGTCGTATAACTCTTTGTAACGCATTTTGGTATTGGAATTTTCAGCTTGGCACCACTCTATATCACAAAGTAGTTTATTAATGGTGTCTTGATGATGAAAATTCTGAGATTCTACCGACGAAGGTTTATTGGTGTCAGTTACCACATGTTTTGATGACTTCAATTGGGCAATTTGGGTCCTGAGTTTCTGAATCGTGTTAGTGTGAGCTTGAATCTTTTCATCACGTTTGGCTAATTCAAAACATGTATCAAATTCAAGAGCATCCAAAGATGTATTGATTTTTGAGTTTTTAAATCGCTCTTCTAGATTTTGATACTTTAATTGCAAGTTAAGATTATCAACTTCTAGTTTTGACAAATACCTGACCATGTTATCATGATCATCGTTTTGAATTTTTTCACGCAATTTAACATTCTCCCCCTCAAGCTCAACAACACGATTCTGAAAGACATTCAAAGCAATGGACATTTCATGAAATTGGCACACAGATAAAGCAGATTCAGTAGCAGTATAAAATACATCCTGTTGCAACACAACTGGCAATCAGATTCTCATTCATGATACGAATATTTTTTCTCTTAATTTCACTATGTTTAAGATCTAATGCCAGTTTTTTTCCATCGTTTCCACACCTTTAAACACATCTTTCATATCAACCACTTCTTTGTTTAAGGTTTCCTTAAGACCCTCGAAATGTTCTTTTACAAGCTTAAAAAATGGCATGACTTCAGTTTGATAGCATCGTTTAGTTTGTTCAAACCCCCGTTCCCCTTCTGTAATACCCGTTGGTGTAATTCTCATTTTACATGTTTTATCAAAATCATTGAATAATTGACCAAGCACATAAAGAGCAATTAAAGTATTATTTTGCGTGGGAAGAGTGAATGGGACAAGATGCATGGGTGTGTTACTAGGATATATTGTAGGGTCAGCAATCCTAAACATGGTACGTGTCACACCCCCAAAAATGGTTTGCAGCGGAAAGAAATGCCTTTGGGGTGCAACTCAATTGGTACCACAACACAAGTGCAAAGAACGGTTTCATCTCATTCATTTAGAATAAAATAGTTTAACAAAATGCGTTGAATTTACATTGTTAAAAGTAATGCGGAAGTAGGCCTTTAAAAATAATTTAAACGGTCCCTGTATGAATATCAGAGTCTTCTATGACCATGCCATGCCCTGCCAAAACCTCCTGCAGCGTGCCATTGCATAAAAACCTGAAAATACATGCTAAAGTGTCAACACAAAGGTTGGTGAGTTCATAGAGTTTAATGTAAAATGTATCGCCTTAAAATGAGGATTTCCCAGCGAAGGCATTGTAAATCCACCCGGTTCCAAGTCTTGGCCATAACAAGACTTGCAACCTGTGTGTTCACAACCCACCGCCAACATGATTTGAATTATGTAATCGGAATACTTTTACGGTAATCACAAGTAAATGTTATACGATAGCCACAAGTATAAAAAGGCATGACATAAGTCACGTAAAAATAGTAGTACAATAGCCTTAAGCTCATGACCCCGACGCTATGACTGAATTCTCTGGTGCCCTTAAGAGTGTTTTGCCAGACACTCAAATGAAAAAGAAATGAAATGCATCCGCTTGACTGTTGGTCAAAACCAACACGGATGGAGGCGTCACCCTCAATAGATCTATCCACTCACTCTCGCTTAAACATAATTAACGGTTCATGATGGAGGGACTTTCACAAGGCAAGGAAACAACTTAAGCTATGTACAGGAAGTCTACTACTTTGGCTCGTATGGAAACAGTTGCAATAAATTCTCCCTCGTGGGATTTAAAGTGAAATCATAAATTGAAAACTTGTAATTGAGCATGTATCTCCCCCAAAGAGATTGTAAAGTAATTAAACAAGTAAAAGTGGGGCTATGACTCACCTGGTGCGATGGTGCTTATGAATTCGGAATACTTGAAATACTTGGAATACTTGGAAACAACGAGGTACGAACACTAGCCGCTACCTATAATGAATGCATGAATACTACTTGAGTTCACGAAAGGAAACAATGAATGAACATGCACATGTTATCTATACCACTCGTACTTTGAAAATATAGGTCATGTTAAAATGTTAAGTTATAATGTATTTTACTTGTACACAAGGGGTAACGATGTTCTATGATAGCCGTTCGACGAAAAGTATGAAAATGTAAGTTTTTGTAGCAAAATACAACACTTGACAATTTCTGAAAACGGCTCAAGTGGCCTCGGAAGTAGCTGTAGAAGATTGTATATTGTGAACTAGGAAGCAAACTTTATGTTTCTCGAAATCTTTTTGTAATACCTATAACTTTTAGTGAAAGCATTTTGTCCAATTGTCTACGGATTTTTATATAAACAGCCATGAAGTTAGGCACTTAGGCCAAAACAGCCATTTCTGGGCAGTTTTCATGTATCTTTGAAAGGTCATTATTTGCAAGTTACAAGTCCAAATGAGGTGAGGCCAATTGGGTTGTAAAGTACTCCAGGAATTCTAAATTTCGTTCCTTGTGGTTATAGACTCCAAAACTGAGTAATTTGATCAGAAAATGGTCTCAAACATTGGTGCTTACACGTTTTCTGGGCAGACTTAGAAAAATTCTAAGTAAAAGTGCTGTTGGTATTTTAATGAAACAATATTTTTCAGAAAGTCATAACTAATTCGTTATAAGGCCGATTTTCACGTTCTTTATATCCCCGAAAAGGTAAAAAGGTATACTAACACATTTTTAGGAGCCCGGGTCATCTAGGTTTCGCCAAACGCCTCAAATGACCCGTCGAAGAAAACCAAACAGCAAGTAGTTTTTCCGGAAAATAGTTTTAGTCGTTTAACTTGTAAAAATCGTATCTCCTTCGTTATAAATCCGTTTTTATCCCCGTTTTCGGCCACGGCTTCGTCTAGGAATGTATTTTCTAAGTATTTGACCAAAAATTAACCATTACCCACTGATTTTGCCACGTTTTGAAAATGGAGGCAGTAGGTATATATATACCTTAAAAATAAATTTTCTAGTTAGTATTTTGTCTAAAAATCCTTCCAAGCAACTCCACAATACCACATTTTCTACCATACACCTACCTAGGGTGCCATGGGTTCCTAGACATCATCAATCTTGCTAATCTACCAAGGATTCACTTATATAAATATTCTAGGGTTTATAACTTGAGAAAATATATAAAGAGGGGTATATAACAACAAATGCATGAAAACCTTGAATAACATCATGAAACTAGTAAAATGAAAGAATGAAAAGATCAAAAAGTTTTCTTGAAGCTTACTTGAAGTTTTGAGGTGTTTGGATGAAACTATGTAAGAAATCTTGAGTTTTTATTACAAAACCATAACAAGGAAGTTAAATGGAACTTGATTATCACTAGATCTTGGAAAAATTATGGTTTCTTGTTGGTGTTCTTGTCTTGGCCGGTTCCAAAGAGAGGAGAGGAAGAGATATGTTTTTCTTTTTAGTTGTTAGTATGTGATAAAATATCTAGTATAGGGTATATGTATTATTGTAGACAAGATCCTTGAATTCATGGAGGAGTTAGTAGGGAATTTTAAAATGTGTAAGAAATGTAGCATGGGGGAGGGGGACGGCAATCAAAGGGAAAGTGGGTAAATGGAAGACTTTTGGTAATTAAAATGTATTATAAGTGTACATTTGGTAGTTTTTGAGTGTACCGGGTACCGGGTTTGCTAGAAATAAAATTTAACGGTACTAACCGGGACATAATAAAGTCGTAAAAATTATGAAAATACATTGGGTACAAGTTTTGGGTGTCGGAATAATTATGGTTTAGTTTTTACGAAAACCGTCGTAATTAAATAAATGTTACGACGTAAAATAAATACTTTCCCAAAATACCAGGTAAAGTAATAATATAATTTTTATATTATTATAATGAGTACGAAAACACATTAGAATCATAAATGGGAGTCTTGGATGTGTTAGTCGTGTTTATTGGTCGCGTGTTAATGTTTATTTAAAAATAAACTTACGTGAATAGTTAAATAAGCCAAAATGGATACATTGAAAACTTACGAGTGGAATAGCATGCAAATGTTATGATGATGATATGTGGACTAATCCTAGTCCGTATGAAATGCTCTTACAAATGATGTATGAATTCGCAGCTAAACCTAGTCGGTTACGCGAATTTGAATACCCGTAAACTGGGTTTACGATGAAATGAATGATGAACATGAATAGTGTTTTTCTCTCGGGATGAATAGTGTCAGGTGAATAGTAACGCTTCTCAAAATCACTAACGGAGTCCAAAAACGATGAATAGTAAAATGATGAATAGTGACCGGTGAATAGTAACTGATGAATAGTAACTGGTGAATAGTGTTCTGGGAAAATGTCCTGAAAATGCGGGTTGTGACAGTACGGGTGTTTCCCACAATCCTTTCGGCTTGCATTTTTTCCAGATCATGGTTCCACAACACATGCTCTGGAGCTATTCGCTTTTGAGGGACAAATATTGCAATTCCGTTATCTTCAGAGTAATCATACTTGTACAGAATCTTATTTCTAATGCACATGGGATCCTTTAATTTTTCAGCCAACTTAAGTCTAGTTTCCTCTTCAATTTCATTTGACTCATCAAACGATGTCACATCAGGGGGGGCATGACCAGGCTCAAACAAAACATACGCATCATATAGTGCAGGTTGGACATTCTTAACATTCCTAAGGAAATTAGATTCGGGCTTGCCTACATCCTAATCACTATGTTCATCGCATAATGTCTTATGACTGTGGATCATCTGAGCAGTTTGAATGGTTTGCCCTTGCGTGTACAATTTATTCTCAAGTTTGTTCTTCAATGTTTTAAGTTTGGAAAGATCATCTAAGAGCTTAGATTCCTTATCTTGGAACTCACTTTTCAATACTTTTACACTTTCTTGGATTTCATGTTTTTGTTTAACCGATTGATCCAGTTATTTTTTCAGTGATTCCAATTCCCTTTTTAATGTTTCTTCCTTATTATTACATTCAGATATAAGTACACACAATTGCAAACCCATTTTCTGCTCACGATCAGTTAATTCAAATTTAGCACGATGCTCATAAATGGCAACCTGATCCTTAAGCATTTTGATTCTAGACACTAATATATCATTAGGGACATGCTCTAAGGGCTCATATATTTCACAGTCATTAGCAATACCGATAGATGCACTACTTGATACAACCGACGACCCGTTGTTACTCACATATTGTTCATATGGAATTATATTACTATTCATCATATCA
This sequence comes from Artemisia annua, assembly GCA_014162995.1. Classification (NCBI taxonomy): domain Eukaryota; kingdom Viridiplantae; phylum Streptophyta; class Magnoliopsida; order Asterales; family Asteraceae; genus Artemisia; species Artemisia annua. The sequence goes on along the minus strand of LBNU01018550.1, from coordinate 10,793 downwards.
ACAGTAATAGTAGCAACAGTGTTAGGTGGTTGTACTTCGTGGTGTACCTCTTGATCATCACACATATTATGTTTGTGAGGTGTTGTGGGTACCTCAGAGATGATAGGTGCAATAGAGGAGCTGGATGATTGTCCTGATGATGTTGCACCAGACAGATTTGCCATGAAGATGGTTTGTGCAGTAGGCTCATCATCAACATCTGAGTCGAAAGCATCACAGTCATCGGCTTGGAAGATGTTGGGGTCATTAAGGGCCAAGTCTTGCGCGGGCTGATTATCAAAATCAGCATCAAATGTGCTTCCATCATTTCCAGCAAGGAACAGTAACTCCTCTTCATCCAAAGCCGCTCCATTCTCTTGAGCTTGCATCAACAACATTTTGTCCCTGAAGTACTCGGAGTTTTGGGGACGCTTTGGTTGATTGAAATTCCTAGCAATGTGTCCCATTCCCCCACTGTTATAGCATTTTGGTTGCCTAGCCTGCCTTTGTAGTGCATTTCACAATCACAACATACACATCACATGATAATCAATAGTTAGGTTTCATTAGATCTAAGCAAACACAAGTTAATTTAGCCTAGCATGTTAAAGGAAAGAAAAGCACAAACATAAATCATACAACACATAGACATATTGTATGGATTGAATGAAGACTTATCNTCCTAGCAATGTGTCCCATTCCCCCACTGTTATAGCATTTTGGTTGCCTAGCCTGCCTTTGTAGTGCATTTCCAACTCTGTTTTGCACATTCCCACGAATACCATTCCTTTGATTCAGATTCTGTCTTCCTTGAACATTTTGTACCACAACTCTCCTATCTTCCACAATGGCTTGATTACGTGGGTTAGAGGAGGTTCGGAGTTGATTGTTGGTTTGGGGAAGTGTTGCTCTGAACTGCTGTGCAAGTAAGGATACCTGGTTTGTGAGGTTATCAATCATTAGATCGGTGTGGGAATATCATGATTCTTGATGGGAGTTTACAGCAAATGGTGTGATCCCGGATGATTGCCCAAGCGATGTCAAAGGTGTTGGTGAAGTAGGGTTGTAAAGAGTTTGATCATTGGAGGGTTGATGATGAATTTAAGCACTTGAAATGAAAGCAAGTTGTGAATTAGCATCACTAGGGTTAGGTGTTGGATTGAGTTTTTCCCTCATCATACGGTCATAGTTAGCATGTTTCTCATGTTGTTGGAGATATTCATAAAGTTGTTCATGGTTGGTATCTCTCAGTTCTTTGTTAAGCTTCACAGCTGTCACAAACCTATCCCATTCTGGTGCCATGTTGTTCACGAACTTGGAGTTCAGCTGAATGTTGGGCATTTTCATCTTGATGATTCTCATGTCATTCACAAGCTTGTGAAACCTGACATAGTAGTCAGTGATGCTTTCTCCAGGATTCTGCTTGAAATGTTCAAACTCATCATATAGTTGGGATTCCTGATCTTCTTTGGTTAATTCAGATCCAGCCAGGAGCATTTTGACATTGTCCCATACGGCTTTGGCTTCAGTGTTGAAGTTGATGAGCTTGTACACATCTTTAGTGTTGGCATAAATATTACGATATTTATATTACGATATTTAATCTAAACATCCTCTTCATGTTTTGATGATGACAAAGATGTAAGTTACAACACATAACGTAAAGTGTTTAAGTTACTTGTAATCACAAATCATCTATGCATTCATACGTCAACGTCTCTCGACATCTCAACGTCTCGAGTATGCTTCAACAATCACTTAAGGTATGTATAAACAAATGTCTAATACATTTTATGATCAAAGGGATTTTTATTTAGACATTACAAATTTTATAAAATGTTATAAACATTTTATATATTTTAGAAAAACACTTTTGGTAATTAAAGGGAAATGTTTTAATTAAAAGAAAATGTTATAAAATAATATAAACATATTATATATTTTTGAAAAACACTTTTGGTAATAAAGGAAAATGTTTAAATTATACTAAATATATAAATTCAAAATTTTTAACCAAAATCAGTTAGTTTTTCACCAAATAAACTTTCCCCACTAAAAGACAGAAAATCTGGTCGTTACAGTTGGACGGCCCCCTTAATTTTAAGGGAGCCGACTATGAATTAAGGGGGCCGGCCACGCTCCCCTGTCAGATTCTGTCAGAAATTTTCTCCTATAAATACCACCTCAATCCTGGTATTTTCACTACCTCTTGCACGAAAATTTTCAGATCCAAATCTTTCTAAACATCCTTCTAAAATCCTTTGATCATAAGATTATTAATCTTTGTTTCAAGTGATCCATTCTTTCATTCATTCATCTCTCAAAGTGCAAAAGAAGAATACTTCTTCATCCTCAAATCAAGAAGTATTAGAGTCTAATTTATATTGATGTGAAGTTGTAGAAATAAATTATGTAAGTATATGTAACTAGTAGATCAACATGATCCTACTTAGTAGTGAGTCAATGAGTGAGTAAGAAGTAGTGGGAAGAAGTAGTAGTGTGGAAAAGTCAATTAGTTGTGAAGATNAAGTATTAGAGTCTAATTTATATTGATGTGAAGTTGTAGAAATAAATTATGTAAGTATATGTAACTAGTAGATCAACATGATCCTACTTAGTAGTGAGTCAATGAGTGAGTAAGAAGTAGTGGGAAGAAGTAGTAGTGTGGAAAAGTCAATTAGTTGTGAAGATGTAGGTGTGTGAATAAGTTGTGAAGAAGTAGTGAAGTTGTGAAGTCGTGAAGAAGTCATGAAGTCGTGAAGTCGTGAAGAAGCCATGAAGTCGTGAAGTTGTGTAGTGATTGAAGTCGTGTCGTGAGATTGGTTCTAGCTACTATTAGAACCCGACATTTATCTTAGTGTCGTTAAATAATGTAAGCAACGTTGTGTAAGGTTTTCTCCGCCAAAAGGGAGCTTGTTGAGTAGTGAAGAAAACTCTCGAGTAGGTGACTCGGGGAGTGGAGTAGGGCAAGTAAGGAGACCTTGTAGCCGAACCACTATAAATCATTGTGTCCAGTTTGCATCTTCTTTCTCTTATCTCTTTACATTTACTCTTGCATTTATTGCTTTATATCTATGCTTGCATATATGTGTTGGGTGTTGCTTATATTGTCATGATGATTGATTGTGTTATAGTTGCAAGTTAATATTGTGATGATGTGCATAATTTTATGATATGATCGACTACATTATGTTGAAACTAAGACCTTGATAGATCTTTGAGCACTCGTGAATCGTTAGCAATGTTTATGTAATCACAAACACACTAATAGAAAGTCTCCAATACTTGTATTCTAAAGCGGAAACAAACACAAGTAATAACACAGAATACTAAGAACTCTTTGATCCTCTATGGATCTTCTTATAAAAGCTAAAACTTGTTTTTCAAACTCGTACATAAAATATAATAAGATGTTCCTTTTATAGACAAGGAACCCTAACCCTAAACCGTTTCACAAGAAACGTATAATCTATAAACTATAAAAGATATGCATTATCTTCCCCTAATAAAACTCATGCATATACTAACTAAATTACAAAATACGCGGTTTATCTATATCCACAGGAACACACTACGCAGAAACTATTCTTCCGCAGAAAGTTATCTTCAGTAGATTCCAGCTCTTCAGCAGAATCCATCAGCAGAATCCATCAGTAGAATTCTTACTTAGCATAATCTCAACAATCCTCCCCTAATCTTGAATTTGACTTGATTAAGTTCAAGATTCTTGATAGATCTTAACATGAGCAGAATAAGAGGATTGAAATCGAACATCAGCCGCAAAGACTTAAAATATCCACATCGCTATGAGTGACAAACTTGAAACTTCAGATCTTTGCAGCAACAAATGACATAATGTACATCAAAACATATTAGTTTCATACTATTCTCATCACATCCAGGTGTGTTAACTCCTGTGAGAGGTGAATCATTGAAAATAATGGATTTGATGTCTCTTTACCAATAGCCATCACTACTGGAGTAGCCAAATATTTAAGTTCAAGAACTATGGTACACTGATAACCATATGATTTTTAGTAAATCATCAACTATAAACGGATTTGAGTTGTCTTTACCTGTAGCCGTTTGCTCAGGACTAGTCAATTCTTAGGTTGAAGAAATCACCTTTTGTGAATTGATTACCAAATATGGTTTTCCACTGCTTTTACCACAAGCCATATCCTTGTGGGCTAGTCAATTATTTGGAATCCAAAAGGAAAAATCCATGGTCAATTGAAAACCATTCAACTCTCAGCTGTGAAGCATGGGTGAGTTGAGTACCCAATAGTTTTGAGCAAACTATTACAGCTATAAACAGATTTGTCATGTCTTTACCAAAGTTGTACCCTTTGGACTAGCCCACTTTTTGATGTAAAAGTCAACATCATGGTAAGTTGATTACCATAAAACAAATGTACAACAAAGTTAGTTTTTTTTAATAGAATAAGAAAATAAAATAAAATATACAACATAGAATACCAGAATCAAGTAGAAGCCTGATGTTGCATAAGCTGAGACTTGATCAACCCAATCAACTGTTCAGCATGTGTTAGATCATTTGACACTGGATTAGGTGGAACTTCCAATCTCTTTCTCAGCAATCTTTTCAGGAGTTTAGGTGATAATGGATAATGCTGATCAGGGAACATACAAACTCTCATCCCACACTTGGTCTCAACAACATGCACATTAGGATAAGGATAAAATCTCCATGTATCAACCTTCCACTTATGAGAATTCTTCCAGATAGAATACCCTGTACCATTTGGGGACTGAGAATCAAACAAAACTTGAAGATCTCCCAATAAGTACAACCCTGCTCCTTGTGGTTTATGAGATGCATAATAATGTGAAACAAAGGCATAAAGAGTATTCAGATCCTGCCTATCCACCAAATGAAGTATATCTTTCAAGAAAGTAAACTCCATGGAAGATGTGTCAAGCCTATAAATAGTGTTGATCTGTTCATTATTCACCTTCCAATCTTTCAACACACTATAAGAATCCTCTAGAAAAGTTGTAGAAGACCCCATCTTGATAAATGTAGCATTATCAGCATTAATATCCACATGCTTAGAAGATCTAGGCTTCTGAGAAGTTGACTTCCTAGATAATCTCACAGATCTTCTTAGAGCAATATGTCTCCTATGGGACATCCTTTTCTTTCTTCTACCAGGCACATATATTCCCATAGAAAAGGAAGGATCTACCTTTTCAGATGCACCAGAGACATCTTCAGTCAGAATAGAAGATGTAGAACCAGAAGGAATAGAAACAAAGACACCTTGGTGATACAACTTGTCCATCTCTTGCCTAGCTCTTTTAGCTTTAGCAGCTTCTTGTTCAGCTTGCTTAGCCAGAACTGCACGATAGTTGGAAAGAAATGATCTTCCTTGATCAGCAGATACAGAAGAAGGAATCTCAGTTGTACTCTTCTTTTCCTTTGGATCATGATCAGCAGCTATTTGTGAAGTGTCAGAAGAAACAGCTATAAGGGAAGCTTCAGAAGAAACAGGAAGAACTGATGGTTGACTAGCAGATGCTTCCTCGTTAGAAATATAAGACACACCCTGTGCATCAGCAGATGGTAGACTTTCAGGAGATTGCCCAATATCAGCAGTTTGCACAGTACCAACAGTTGTATCAACTTCTTCAACAATCTTTGGTCTTTTGGCAGTAGGAGCAACTAGAGCATCAGCAATCCTCTTCACTTGAGAAGCTGGTTTAATTTGCTTCATGATCAAATTATACAACCTTATCAGTTCAGAATCAGGCAAACTCCAGACTTGCTTCTTTGACAAACCAGAAGTATAAAGAGCTACACTCTGATTATAAACCACATTCCTCTTATAAGACCTCTTCTGTGCTTCAGTAGGTGGTCTGTCTCTTTTTGCTTTAGCCTTCTGAGCTGCAATAGCTTTTCTCTTATCAGCTGCATCCTTTTTCTTTTGTTGTCCTAGGGCCACCATTTGTGCAGCAAAATTATCCCCATCAAAATCAGCTCCCAGAATACTTTGAGCCAGAGTAGGATTGGAAGCAGCTTGCATAGTGTAAGAATCCCACTGCTCATCAGTAAAATGGATGGATTGTGCATCCAATTCCTTTTGTCTTTCAGGAAGCAAAATTGAGCTGTAAGCTTTTGTAATAATGCCTTACTCATAATTTGATCTTCATACTCTTGCAACATTCTGGCCTGCTCAGCTCTTTCCTTATCAGTCACACAATCTTGACCAAGATCTTCCTCAACAAAAATATCTTTTCCCTTGCCAGAAAGATCCACATCAGGAACACTTGGAGATATCTCATCAGAAGAATCATCATGAGAGATATCCACAATTGGAACATCAGCAGATGCATCAGGATAAACATGTTGAGAAGAATCTTCAACTTGAGCAGAGGAACCAGCAATGTGAGAGTCCAATACAACATTTCTCCCAGCAACAAATACTACTGAAGGATTGATCATCTAGTATTCAAGCTATAAAAGATCTAGATAAAAGATCTAGATAAAAAGATCTCGATAATTCAAACTTTCTAAATTATATAATATAGAAAGTATACCACGAGTCGAAGTGTTTTCTCACTTATACAAGTGAGGGAAACACCGAGTAATCCACCAAATCCGAAGAAAACCTTTTGAGAAAGATCTAGATAATTTAGGGTCAAAAGATCTAGATAAAAAAAAGATCTAGATAAATTAGGGTCAAAAGATCTAGATAAAAAAAGATCTAGATAAATTAGGGTCAAAAGATCTAGATAAAAATGGCAGATTTTAAATCTTCAAAAAACATACCCAAACAAAGTTTGTAATCCAAGATTCTTGTACTTCTAGCCTTAAAAACACCAAAACATGAGAAATTTTCAAACTTGAAGATTTTTATGAAACTTTTAAAGATCTAGATAAAAAGTACAAAAACCAAATACGAAATTTTTTTAAGATTGAATCTTTCAAAAAGATTGATACTTTCTTGTTGGGAAAGGTTTATAACACTAGTTTGTAAAGAAAAGAGTGTTAAAAACACAAAAGGAACAAGAAAAGTAATAATCTTTTTTAAAAAAAAATAACGAGTATAAAAACTAGAACAAGATGATGACTTTTTTACGCAAAACAAATGATTAAAACTAATTAAGACTAATAAAAACTAGTAAAAACTTATAAGACTTTTATGGAAAACTCGTTTTAAGAAGCTAAATAAGCTTAAAATAAGCTAACGACACACAATATACGCCCTAACCCATGATTTTTATTATCATTCGATCGAAAGAAAAGAAAGAAAACATGAAAAGGTGATGAAATGTTT
>LBNU01018546.1:142615-168429 GCA_014162995.1 Artemisia annua | reverse complement strand
TTAGATATTACTTCAACAAACTCATAAATAGATATGTTTTCATGCATCACCTTTTTAGTAAAAGAATACTCCATAACCAATCACATCATACACATAAGTATATCACAAATTACTCCATAGCAATCATAAATAAACACAAGTAGATAATAAAACTTTCATTAAACGTAAATTAACAATTGTTCATTATAAGAATCAAGGTGTACCTAGTCTTGAGAATTACAATGACAAGAATCACGTGGAACTATAGCAACCACACTCTAGATAAACTATTCACCACACTAGTGAACAATTCCCAACTCGAACCAAAGATTGAGACTTTACTCAACTCTTTCTGACGTTTTTCATACTTAGTAACCTTAGAAAATGAACTAGTAACACTTTAGTGTAACAATAATATTGATAAAAGATGGTAAATGTAATCTAGAGGCTAAGTACTCATTATATAGCCTCATAACTCTTCTCTTCCAAGTAAAAACGTCCCATGATAGTTAATAACCAGAAATGATCAGCCACCAATGATTATGGAGAGTAAATACACCTTTAAATGCGTATTTGTAACAGCAGCAGTTCCCCAACCGATCAGCTCAAGGTCCAACCGATCGGTTGGAGTCTTTTGGTCAAATTCTAGCCGATCCGGTTGCGGGTTGCAGCCGATCGGCTGGATACCTCCACTATGTTGTTTCTTTGACTTTTCTTCGCCGATTCTTTTCGCATGTGTTTCCTTTCTTCGTGGCATGTCTTAGTACATTAGAACTTGATATGTCTTTGGTAAATATGTATAGANTTGGAGTCTTTTGGTCAAATTCCAGCCGATCCGGTTGCGGGTTGCAGCCGATCGGCTGGATACCTCCACTATGTTGTTTCTTTGACTTTTCTTCACCGATTCTTTTCGCATGTGTTTCCTTTCTTCGTGGCATGTCTTAGTACATTAGTACTTGATATTTCTTTGGTAAATATGTATAGAAAGCTCGTCTATATCAAATCCCTTGTCCATGCGTTAATTTCATCCTTCTCTTCCATTCGAATCTTTCCCCAACAAGCATGATCACTTCATTTCTTCACTTTTAAGCATCTTTTCACTGCTTTTGGCTATATTTGCATGTATAAACACTTTTCCTCAATTAAGTAACAAATGTATACAAATATGACCAATTTCCATACGAAAAACCAACAATAACGCTTCTAAAAACATGTTAACTTTGAGCGTTATTAGAGAGAAATGTGTACATCAAGGACGCACAACAGGTTCACATGATCGGACTTAATCATTTATTCCGGAGTTGATATCCGCAGAGATGGTCAGTGGTTCAACCTATCCGCAGAGATGGTCAGTGGTTCAACTTGTTACTTTGGTGTCATCGTCTCTACCTTTGTTGGTTACATGTGTACGTTATAGGGCTGATTCGTAAGATAGCTGGAATGCATTTGTTGAAGATGAAGATGTTGATACTTTGTACCCCCAAATGTATAATCTTGAAGAAGGTCGAGTCTATAGTTGTTTTACATATTCCGCTGCATGTTTGAAGACTAAAGACGGTTCGCATGTGTTTATCATAAAAGACTTCTTCAGAGTTAGGGCATTCATCAGAGATGTTGTCAGTTTGGGGGAGAGCACTAATTAGGGGAGAGTGTATTGTAATGGTCAATGTTAATCCCTAATTAGATTCGCTCACATTGTTCCTGTACAGGTCAAAGTGATGGCAGCTGAGAAGACTCAGATGGATAAGTGAAGCTATGGTGCTTGAAGACCACTCTCGGAGTTGCTGTACTTATGTTTTGTATTGTGTTTTACTTAATTGTGCTTGTAGGGAACATTGTAAGTAATTCCCATATAACATTACTTTGGGGAGAGATTGTTAGCCTTGAAAATAATGTTATAGTCGAGAATCGCATTAGTTAATTAGTAAAGGGACTAAATGTGTCAACTATGTAAAGTATGGCACTTAGTCACCTATAAATAACCTCCTAGTTCCATCTAGGAGGGTTGGATGTTCACTTGTAATAAGGAGGTGTGTGTGGTTTTCCCTTTCTCTCTCTAGAAAAATACACACACCTTCCCCAATTCTTTAATCTAATATACCATGTTTAACCTTTATTTCGAGCATCCCCGACCTCCTGAATAACGATTCTTGGGTATTACAGTACACAAGTCATTTTGTGAAAACGAGTTTTTGCTTGAAATCTCTTCGTTTGTTTATACTCGAACTTTTGAAAAGAATTTCGGTTTTGAACGTTCGAGTCCTGATCTGAAATAATCATAAGTCATCATTCGGGTCCGGGTTTCGTACTGAAGTATACGAAAGCCATTGTTTAAGAAAAATTAGAGAAGCGACATGTTTTAGAAAACATTTTAAATGAACTCCCGCTCAAGCATATGTACATATCCGTGCTATTTTTGAATAACATTTCTAGAAACTTACATAATACCGATTATACGAGAGACATGTCGTGAGAAGAATATTTTTGGATTTTTGGTTTTATATTGTTTTTGTGTTTTTGAAAATTTTATATTTTTGTATTTTGTTTTTGTTAGTTTTTCAAATTTTGTATTTTGTTTTTTCAAAAATATTTACAAAGAGGATTTGAAGAAAGAAAAATTAAGTTTGAACAAGTAAAAGTGGAGATAAGAGTGGAGTTAGAAAAGGATTTCCACATGCGAAGTTGGCATAAAATTCTTCTTTTCCACATTGGGTGTATGAACCCTCATCACTTTTACAAGTACCTGCATCCACAGAAGAAGAGTTTGCACAAATAACAGTGTTAGAAGTACATGTTTCCTCACATTGAGGGTGTTCACTATCAGCGGTTGTAGTGGTTTCTACTTCCTTATCCTGATGATTATCACTATTATTTGTCTTGGTGCAACTATAAAAAATCTTTCCTGTGGGAATCCATCTAAGACCAACTGTTTTAAAAACTTTTCCCGTAGGAATCCACCTAAGGTAAGATCTAGGCGTAGTTTTTGTATCAGATGCAGCGGAAGTCTCAGTTTTTGAAAAACTACATCCTGTAGATGTCCACCTATTAGGTTTCTTATCTTTTTTCTTGTTCTCAACGGGGGTTGTCTTAGTGGATTGTGCCTTGACACTTGATTTTCCTTTCTTGAGAAATTGTGCAATACATGCATTGTGATTAGTTGAAAAAACACATTTTAGACATGTAGGACAGACAAATTCGACATTTTTGTTTAAAACAACAACCTTAACTTTGTCACTACAGTCATTTGGAAATTGCTTTTCGTTCGAAAAAGACTCAAAATTTCTAGTGTTGTTTTCTACGTGCATAGCATTTTCTTTTGCGCAACTACTCTTAGATGTAGGCCAATCCCTAGTCTTTTGTTCATTGTTCCTAGGTAAAGGTTTACTACTACTAGCAGTGCTTTGGAATCTTGTAGAATTCATCACACTAGGTTTGGTACCTAAAATTCCGTCTTTTCGATGTTGTGCCTTTTTCCTAGCTTCTTCTAGATAGTGATTTTGGGCCATGTCATTGGAACCAACAGATTCCTTAACGGTTTTTATGGTCACATTCGGTGTACTATTCCTAGAAGAACCAGAAGTAAGCACATTTGCATTTTCAACAATCTTTCCAAAATCTTTTTGCTTGGGCAAGGGTTGTGGAGTGACTGGTTTTGTCAAATCCTTTTTCTCATCGACTTTTGGAGTAAACCGGGAAATTGACATTTTTGGTTTTTCAACCGTTTTTGAATCATTTGGTTTCGCCGAAGTCGTTGGTTTTTCAAACTTAGTATCCACACCCTTTCCTTTTAGACTTTCTAACTGAGACTTCAAAAGATCATTTTGCGCTTTCATGTTGTTGAAGGCACGCTTATACGACAATTTGTCATACTTGCATTCTTCGTTTTTCCGATCAAGTTGTTTAAAATATGACACATTTTCTTTTTCAAGTTTAATAAGCGCATTTTCATATTTAGAAACAATTGCAGAAGTCTCAGTTCAAAGTCTTTCATCATCCTCAACAGACTATGTTTGCAAAATAATAGACATAATATCAGTAGACATAACAGCTTCGAAGAGAGAGTCATTTAATCTTTCCAAAACTTTCATGTTTTCACAAGTTTCATTAGCTTCCTTTACCAGGGATTTGTGGTCCTTGACAAAGTCGGTTGTTTCTTTTATCAAAGCATTTTCAAGATGAATTACTCTCGCACTGATGTTATACAGTGGGATTGTAATTTCTGTTTCAAACACCTTTTTCTGCTCTTTATGAAAACTCGAATGCCAATTGTTAATACTGATTGTGGTTTTTGACTCAACAATCTGTTGAAGAACTTTAATTCTCTTTTTCACATCATCAAGAATGTCTCTAGTTTCACTTGTGTTAAAAGGATTGTCTGACGACATTTGTTCCAGTTTTGAAAGATTTTTAGAGACAACTTGTGGTTTAGAAAACATTTTCTTAACAACTGACGTTTTGAAAACATTTGGTGTTTGTTTTTTAGGGAAAAAAGTGATTCCATTAATTTTGTTCCATTTATCGTAATTAATTGGTTTCAAATCTGGATTCTTTTGTTTCATTTTATTTTGACTCTCTTCAGCAAGAGCTATTGTGTCATCATAATCACACACATAAGGAGGATCATGTTTAACATATAGCACATTTCCATTATACAAACTATTCTGAGCTTCCTGAGCTTTCTTGAGATGACAAAGAGTTTTGTTACCAAGAGCCATTTTGTGTTTTGTATGGTAGATCGGATCAGTTTGACTTGTAATCATATGAATTGTTTGACTCGAATGACCCATCGTTACCAACAAATTTTCCAACTTTTTGACAATGTTTTGTGACTCAAGGATTTCATTCAAAAGCTTATCTTCTTTCGTGGCAAAGTCTTTTTTCAACTCATCCCGTTCTTTTTCAAGATTGGTATAAGCTGTTTTTTGTTTAGAAAGTTGGTTTTGCAAGTCAGAAATTTCTGCGTTTAAGGATTTTATTTTCTTATGAAAATTAACATCAAGTGTATCATACTTTATTTGTAGATGTTTTTCCCTTGAAACGGAATTTTGATAACCAGTTTCTAATTCAGACAATCGTTTTGTATGAAATTCAAAAGCTTTTTGTTTTCCTTGTACCTCTCAAGCTCAATGGTCAATTTCGCATTCGCGGCCTTAACATCGCGATTGACCTTTTTCACATTCTCAATCTCAATACTACAATTATGCAACAATGATTCAAATAAAGCACGTGTTTCCTCATCATTCTCAGCATGCTGGGAAACTGAGCATCCACTATGATTCATATCGGGAGTTGCCAAAGTAATATCACTACAACTTGGCTTGTCCAGGTATGTATCATACGTGGTTGCTGGAGTCTCAGAATGCTGTTCCTCATGAGGAGACATATCAAATATATCATTATTGATGCAAGAATTGTTTAATGGTACCTCAGATACTGCATTGGTGTCATAAACAGGAGGTGCATCAGAATCTGTGTCGTACATAGCCTCCTGAAGATTTGCCATAAATATGCAGTTCGCGTCGATATCCTCTTTATCTTCCATATCATCCATAAGAGCCATGTAATCATTTTCCTCAGCACTCAACTGGAATCCTGCCTCTTCCTTTTGCGCTAGCATCAATGCTTTCTGCAGATACGCTGTATCCTTCTTTTTCGGCTTAGTAGGACAGTTCCTTGCCATATGACCGACACCTTGACAGTTGAAACATTTAACCAAATTTCCCTGATTCACATTCACATTACCATAATTCCTACCAACCGGAGCTGCAACATTTCCAACCTGATTACCCACTGCCTGATTACCAACATTCTGACCCCTCTGATTTCCAACAAACTGACCCATCTGATTCCCTGCATACTGACCCATCTGACCCATCTGATTTTGCATATTCTGATTACCCATGTGAAATCCAGTAGCATATCCTTGCTGATTCCCCATAACTCCAACCATTTGGCCTCCGTTGCCCATATTGAAACTCGGCTGAGCAATCTGCCTGTTGCGAGTGTTCGATGAAATCCTTTGGTTGTTGTTAGTTGGTGTTGAATAGCGTCCTTGGAATTCCTTTGTTAGAAAAGCAAATGCTTGTGTCAAATTTGCAGTAGCTTCATCACTGTCAGTGAATTCTGGTTCATGTTGTTGTGGAATGACTTGTTGTTGGTAGAAAGGTGTTGGTTGTTGAATGTATGGTAGCTGCATGTTGTTGTGAGGGAAAGATGATGATGGTTGATGTGGTGTGATCACTGGTAGAGGTGTTGGTGTAGTAGCAATTAATGCTAGGGGATCATGATTCTTTGCCAACTTTTCCTTCCTTACTTCATTGGCTTCAGCTTGGTTTTGCTTCAAGAAGTCATAGAGTTGATCATAATTTACCTGATGAAGATTCTTAGTTTGGTTGACAATTGTGACATATCGACCCCATTCCTCTGGTAGATTGCTGATGAACTTGATGTTTGTCACAATTTGTCGCGGTTCCAACTTGTTTCTAATCAGCTCATTCATCAAGGTACAAAACCTGGTGTAGTATGATTCAATCTGTTCACCTGCTGTAGACGTGAAGTTCTCCCATTCAGTTAGAAGTTTGTTTTCAACATCTTGTTGTCCAATTTCTGTTCCATGACAAAGTCTTCTAACTCGTTCCCACATAGCATAAGCGGTTTCACAACTGTCGACTACAGCAAAGATCTCACGAGGTAAACCGAGTTGAATGAGATGCATTGCCATGTCATCTGCTTTGATCTGCTTCCAGTCTTCAGGTGTGTAATCATCTTCTGTTTGGTCATGATAGAATGGTTGAGTAGGAGGTGTTGTGTCTGGATTCCCCGGATCTAGAACTTGTTTTGGCTTAAATGGACCTTGTTCAATGGATTTGATCATATGTTTGCCATCATCCTTGGTTTTGATGTAACGAAGCATACGGCTTGTCCATGGAAGATAACCACCTTTTTCAAGCATAGGAGGACGGTTCTCGGCACCGGCGGCATGAATATCTTGTTGAGTTGCCATTGATTAAGTGATGATTGATAAAGTTGATATTGGATAGGTTCAACAAAATAGAAGTTGAGTTTGGTGTTGGGTTAGGTAAGTTGTTGTGGTGAAAATCGGGTTTGAAAACTTAAAACTTCAATAACTTCACTCTGGAGGTGATTTGGGCCTCGAAAAATTCGTTTCACGACTTCGTGATGAAACCTCACAATATTCGGCCTGTTCCGGTCGTTTTGGCAGGTATTTCGCTGAAAATGGAGTTACGGTTCAAAAGTTATGGCCGTTTGAAGTTTAGTCGTCAAAAGTCAACTTTCAGTCAACAAAGTTCCACTTTTCGAAAAATTTCAAACTTCTCGATAATTTTCCCAAGTTCTCGAAAGTTTTCCAAATTTCTCGAAAAAAATTTCTCGATAAATTTTCTCGAAAAAAAAATCTCGAAACTTTTTCAAATTTCTCGAAAATTTTTCTCGAAAAAAGATCTCGAAACTTTTTCAAATTTCTCGAAAATTCTCGAAAAAAGATCTCGAAACTTTTTCAAATTTCTCGAAAATATTTCTCGAAAAAAGATCTCGAAACTTTTCAGAAATTTCGAAAATTTCACCAAACTTTCTAGATTATACAATATAGAAAGTATACCACGAGTCGAAGTGTTTTCTCACTTATACAAGCAAGGGAAACACCGAGTAAACCACGGAATCGTCTGAAGATGCTTCTAAAAAGATCTCGATAAAATGGGGTTTAAGTTTCTCGATAATATGCAGTTTTTTGGTTGAACAAAAAGCACCCCGAAATCAAGTTTGTATTTCAAGATTCTTGTACTACTATGCTTAAAAACACGAAAGCTTTAAGAAAGTTGTAAACTTGATGATTTTTATGAAACTTTTAAAGATCTCGAAAACTAGTACAAAAGCCAAGTACGAATTTTTAAGCTTAAATCTTTCAAAAAGATTGGAACTTTTATGTTGGGAAATGTTTATAACACTAGTTTGAATCAAAAGAGTGTTAAAAACACAAAGAAACAATAAAAGTACGAAACTTTTTGAAAAATAACGAGTAGAAAAGCTTAAAAAATACGAACCAAACAAACTCAAAATCCTCCTAAATCATTGTTAGGCGAATGATAGCACTTGTAGGACCGTAAATATAACAACTTTATCACACTTATATTGGTTGAGAATTGGTGACTTGATGATATATATGTATGTGTTTTAGAGAGAGAAAGTAAGATGAAAACTAGAGAGAATATTTCACATAAAACACACACTTACACACACAAGCACACCTTACAAATGAAGGTTTAGGTGCCTTATATACTTCCTTACATAAGGCTTTCATGGGCTTGGGCTTGGACTTGGTTACATGGTTAAATGACAAGGCTTATCTAACATAAGTTAACATATTAGCTTGCCAAGTCCATAGCCCAATAAGCTTAGACTATATCTATTTCTTACACACGACACACTATAATACAAATATGAGAACGACCATCACTTTTCTATAAATCTTAAATGCTAACAGCATTCCCTCAACAGGTTCACCAATGATGTTAACAAGCTCAATGTGTTGGTGTCTAGACCATCTTTCCTGAGGTCTAGGATAGGAATTTGAGCTTGTTGATGCCTGATTTGGAGGTGGAGTGGGTTCAAGAGTTGGTACTTGAGGTTCCTCAAGAATTTGGTTTTCAGTGAGTTCAATTTGAATGTTGTTTTCAACAGGTTCCTGAACATCTAGTTCAGTATGAGTTATCTCATTTGGAACTTGTTGAGTTTCAACAAACTCACTGATGGTTGGTTGAGGAAGGTTGTGAGGAATCTATCTATACTAATAAACCAGCAAAATTTACAAGCACCTTAAAGCACCCATTGCATTTAATTCGCTGATGTGTCTCGAATCTGATTGGTCGATGATTTAATGCGTACAAGTAGTCTATGCATCCATTTTATTGTAAAACTTCCGTAAAATACATTTTAGTGATAAATAATGAAATACCATCCCATTTTTTAGAAAGTCATTAACACACTTTAATGAAAAAACCAGTCAAACATGACTTTTTCAATACATCCACGCTCCTCCTTCACACACTCTCCTCCTTCATACACTCTCCTCCATTTTTTAGAAAGTCATCAATTCGGTTTGTAACTGGTCTTCAATAAAATGCATAAACCATATCAAATTCGAATCAATCCAACAAAAAACTTCAAACCCTAATCTTGGCAATCATCCCTAAAATTATCCCCAAACCGCTTATTGTAATCGTTTGTAAGTTTCTTCCCATCATTATCCCTTCTGCTGCGATATGCGTTTCACCCAATAATGGTAATTTTTAATGTTTATGATGCAAACCAGTAATTTTTAATGGTACTTTTTATGCACACCAACTGTTTGATAAATTGTGTTTGTGTAATTATCATTTGTAGGGCAAAAATGAAGCACATGATGTTTTCTTATAACCAAGAGATGATGTTATATATGATGATTCCTCCGTTGAATTTGTTGAATCACAGGTTTGTATTTGTTCACTTTCGTTTCAATGTTCGTATTTGTGTTTCAAGCCGGTCAATTGTGTTGCTTTTGTTTGACAATAGACGTCAACCTGTAGTTAATGATTTAAGAGTTGATAAATGGAAAAGAAACATAGATGATACTGATGAACTTGCTGATGACAGTCCTTGCATTTTTCCTGCGGCCGCCAACTCATGTACGTTTACTTTCAACTTTGATGCTATTAATTGGAAGGTGAAATATTTCTTGACTAAATGTTACATTTGCCGGTACATGTAATACTATAGAGAAATGCATTGTAGTAATTTTTTTTAATATATACTAAGATGGATACCGATCATGATTTGTGGTGCCTTTTGACTAATAGGCTAATAGCTTTTATCATACGCCATACACATAAATCTTTCTTTATGTATCATTTTAACCAAATGTGTTTTCGGTGGGGTTAATACAAAAGTGGTCTTTATGGTTTTAGACGGATCTTTTATGTGAATTTTGTTTTAATTTGCAGCATGTGACATTAGAATACGAGCCAAACTCAGTCGATACAAAATATGGAAGTGAAAAACGCCTTGCCCCTCGTGATTGTAAGTGTTTGGTTTTGTTATTTTGAACTTTTCATTATTACTATGAATTATATGAAGGTATTGACTTTTAGGGCTATGTCTGTTAGAATCATGTTATCTTTATGTTGTCTAATTAGGAACAAGGCAAGGGATAAAGTGGAATTCGAGATACTGTAACAACAAGAAATGGCAATTGCCAAAGGTTGCTTCAACTAATTTCTTCTACAGAGCCACAGACACAGGTAAATTAAACTTTTATTAAGCTATAATGTTAAAACAGAAACTACACTTAGTAACGACCTTTCATTAAGCTTTAATGTAAAAACTCCAATGTACTCTCATGCAAATTTCTTTATTAATATAGATTAGAACATTCTGCCGAGTTTCTTAATTTTGCAAGTATCAAAGTAAATGTTGGTATGAGAAGTATTAGTTAGAATTGTCTCTAAGAGTTTGTTTTTGTCCCTCCTTAAGCTTTTAAGCCGAATGTGTTCATCTGTTTTGTTGCTTAAAAGAGTTAACAACAATAAGAAATACATTTGGCTTGCTTGAGAATGAAATTTGTTGATAAGTTGAGTGTTTTGCCTGCTTCTTATAAGTAATTTTTTATACTCTAATATTTTATTCACTCAGGCAATGTTTAATTAGTTATCATGTGTTGATACTAGGTGTTTGATGGAGTGCTCAACGAGTGTTTGATCTAATGTCTAAGATAAAAAAACAACAACTTGAAAAGGTATAATGGTTTCCCGTTTATGCTTTTGGCCTTGAAGTTTATATATTCCTCTGAAAAACGCTATGCATTCTTTTACTTACATATTAAGGACAGTTATGAGTTATGGAGGCCAACTTTTATATTTGGCAAATATTAGTCACTTTACAGATCGAGCTCGGGAGGATGTGGCTGGAAAACAGGGGCTATGTCTATTCTCTAGCAATAAATCCAAAAGGTGTAATTGATCGCTTGATTTTGATACATGCATATCTCATGTATGTCATATTGTCTTGTGTTGTTGGTTTTAAATCTTTAACGTCTTCTTTGTATATTTTAGTGTTATAGTCATAATCCTTGAAGCATTGTTGGTTTTGTTATGTACAGCTCACCCGAGTCATACTTGGTGATTTGGTGTCGCGTCTCTTCAAAAAAGCTATGTATCTCCAAAAGGTAAGCTCGCACGCACTCTTTTTAGTAGCTTCATCGTCATAGAACTAAAAAAAGTTTACTCATTGTTTTTGAGGAATGAGGATTACTTTGCATAAAATTGACTTTCGTTGATGGTGATTTTCCCTCTACATAACTTTCATTGATCAGTTAATAATAATATGACTGAATAATCTTAGTGACATGTGTTTGATAATTTGAATGATTAGTGTTGGCCAATCTAATTACTACTCATTTTAATAAAACTATGGAGCTAATTCACACCTTGTATTGTATCATGGGGCCATAAAATTACGGAGCTAATTCATAACTTAGATTATCATTTGACCCACCCGTTTTCCCACTTCTGGGCTCTATGTCTCTTAAGAGGTTGGAACTCATAAGCTAAAGGATTTTAGATATCAACTGTATCATTGGAAGAATAATTACTTGGAAAAATTCATGATGATGTGACATTGGCTCTATGTATTACAGGGACAAGAAAGGGAAAATCTTTGTATGGGAGTTGCAGACTATCTAATTAGTTCTGAACTATAAGTTAAAAGATGTCAAAAATTAAATCAACATGCCATCTGAATCCCGCAATAAAGTCAAGTTCATAAAAATTAAAAACTACAATATGTACTCATGCAAGTTTATAATCTTAATATCGTGATTATATAGACTAAATTTGATCCAATGTGTCTGACTAAGCTAATTTTGACTTAACTAATCAAGACAATGGATAGAAAGTTGTCTCCATTATCTGTTAATGAATGTTTGTATAGGTGGCAAGGTAGACAAGGGATAAAAAGTATATTTCATTATGACCACAGAGATAAAGTTGTCTCCATTATCTGTCAATGAATGCAATATATTCTTCTCTGAACAAATGGTATTCCATTAGTTTTTGAAAAGATAGCCTTGCTAACTAGAATTTTCAGTTGTAATATATTTTATTGTGATTGATAGATTTGAATGCAAAATAATTTGATTACATGATAACTTGAACATCTTTTTGAGTCTTGGGTATGACCTTTTATATTGCAAAACGACTATATTGGTACTATGGATGTGTTATACTATTGCTAAATTCTTTTAATTTGAATGACAAGGACAAAGTTTCCAAAGGGTTACTTTTCAAGATGCGGCAAAATGGGTAGGTGGATTAACTATCAAGCAGGTGTGAATTTGGAGGGTTAGGTTGTCCACCAAATATTGTTTATGCAATTTTGTTTATTTGGAACAAAATTATGTGATAGAATAATATGAGAGAAATGTTCGTCTTTAACTGTGTCTTTAACAATCTTCCATAGATGTCACCTATCATGCTTTACTCATATTACCTTTATAACTTCAATCACCGATGTATAACCTATATCAAATTACATCCTTACCCTTGAACCGTGGGTATACGCTTGGTTAAATATATCGTGTCATCCTTTTAGAAGGCTCCAGCTTAAGTGATTATTGCCACAAATGATTTTTGTACTAAGAATTTATAATGTTATTGACATAATTTACTATTGAATTAATTTGTTTGTTTTATCTTTCATTTGCCTAGAATCATTACAATTATATTCCAAGTGAAAGATCATGAAATTTTCTGTTAAGACCTTCTAAAGATGACTAATGCTTAATCTGGTTCTGCAGAAATATTTTAGAGAAAGAAAGGTGGTAAAAGCAGAGCGTCGTAATACACAAGAGCGGGTTTATACCACTTATGCCAAACAGTGTCAAAAAGTAGACAGGTACTGTTCTGAACCAAAGTGTCTCTTACATGGCAAACTGAAAAATATCTTAAATTTTCGGGCTTTGATATGTTTCAGTTTATTCCAAGCTATCTTTGTCAAAGTGGTCAACTAAAGATATGAAATACGGGTTGAGAACGCTTTTGCTGGTGGTGGTTCTCAAGCGGATCAGAAAATTGGTACACCTCAAAACCAATATCCATTCGAGAGTTTGGTCTACTTATAGTTGATAGTTTAGGTAAGCAATCCTAACCACCATTAGTCTTCATAGTATACTCGAGTAATGGAATACCATTTGTTTAGAGAATAATTGAATTTTGAATCGATGTATTGCGGAGGTTCAGATGAGACTGAAATGCCATTGAAGGCAGAACAACCATCGCGAAAAGATCGAGCCAGGAGGTCCTAATATGGAAATCTTCAGACTTCAACACTGGTGGTGTGTCATGGCTTAGGAGTAATTATCAAGTTTGTAGTTGCTGGAGCAGTTTGGTAAGTTAGATATTAAATCCTTATTGTAATGGTAGTTGTGCAGACTGTGGAGTGTCAACCTAGACCAACAGGTCGATCCACGAGCTCATAATCTGTGTGTATCGAGACTTTTATGCTCCGTCACATTAGAGTATTTATCTACACAACCTAACTCCTTACGGATATAACATTTTGAGGAAGGTATTGTTAATTTATCTAAACACATAACTCCTTAATTAATGAATATATCCTTAATGAATATATCATTTTGACATGTCCGTGATTTTGCAAGAATCTTGATCAAACACCAAATCTTAAAATGGGTTATGAAGTATTTGCCGCGTAAATTTTACAAAATAACTTCTTATCTGGCTACTATGTTTTCCTTTTCAATCGAACCTATTTTAAAACTTTCAATATCTTCACTTCATTAGTATATGAAGTTGATTTTTATGTGTCAAAGTTTATATACTAGACACATCAAAGTGTTAGGAGGATTTTTCAAAACTTTCAGTTTACGCACTTCATATACTTTGTTTTTAATACACTCTTTTATTTTCAGTATACGCACTTCATATCCGTAAATTTATTTTCAAAACTTTTAGGAGGATTTTTCAAAAATTTCAGTATACGCACTTCATATACTATGTAAGTAGTGAGGCAGTAGTATGAACACTCACAACTGGATCCACATGTACAAGATAGTTTTATTGAACATGTTCTAAATGAAGACCCAAGTGAGTTACTCGCAGAGAATTGTACCATCAATAGCTTTGACATTGATTGACATAATCCCTTGGTACGTACAATCTTGCAATCATCTTGGCTATTATTTTTCTTTTACATATAGTACTTTTTTGAGATTATGTTAGTTTGGCAGAAAACGTTTTGGCTTAAAAGATGCAATGTTTAGCACGGTTTAATATGTGTCGGCTAAGGTTTGAGGATTACACGTTTTGTGCAAAAGTTTTGATTTTTTTTTGATAAATAGTATAGTAGGCTGTTTAAGCTTATCATAATTATTGTATTATTTCAAACTTTGCCCAATTCCAGCTAAATGTAATTAGAAAGTTTTATTTAGAAATCTTCAATTTTTTTACCCGTTTGACAGAAATGTTTTGAAGATAACAATTTTATGGGTTATTGGCAAAAAAAAGCATCATACTTGCCACTTTTTGTCATTGTATGTAGCGTCCTTTATTTTTTTTGATTGTAGCACTAACCTTTCTAAATCGTGTCATTGTGTGTACTTTGTGACTTTTTAGCCATGTGAAATGAACATTTTACCCTTCAAAATTTGAAAAAAGTAAGGGTAAAATGGTCACAAAGTACACACAATGGCANTATTTATCTACACAACCTAACTCCTTACGGATATAACATTTTGAGGAAGGTATTGTTAATTTATCTAAACACATAACTCCTTAATTAATGAATATATCCTTAATGAATATATCATTTTGACATGTCCGTGATTTTGCAAGAAGCTTGATCAAACACCAAATCTTAAAATGGGTTATGAAGTATTTGCCGCGTAAATTTTACAAAATAACTTCTTATCTGACTACTATGTTTTCCTTTTCAATCGAACCTATTTTAAAACTTTCAATATCTTCACTTCATTAGTATATGAAGTTGATTTTTATGTGTCAAAGTTTATATACTAGACACATCAAGTGTTAGGAGGATTTTTCAAAACTTTCAGTTTACGCACTTCATATACTTTGTTTTTAATACACTCTTTTATTTTCAGTATACGCACTTCATATCCGTAAATTTATTTTCAAAACTTTTAGGAGGATTTTTCAAAACTTTCAGTATACGCACTTCATATACTATGTAAGTAGTGAGGCAGCAGTATGAACACTCACAACTGGATCCACATGTACAAGATAGTTTTATTGAACATGTTCTAAATGAAGACCCAAGTGAGTTACTCGCAGAGAATTGTACCATCAATAGCTTTGACATTGATTGACATAATCCCTTGGTACGTACAATCTTGCAATCATCTTGGCTATTATTTTTCTTTTACATATAGTACTTTGTTGAGATTATGTTAGTTTGGCAGAAAACGTTTTGGCTTAAAAGATGCAATGTTTAGCACGGTTTAATATGTGTCGGCTAAGGTTTGAGGATTACACGTTTTGTGCAAAAGTTTTGATTTTTTTGATAAATAGTATAGTAGGCTGTTTAAGCTTATCATAATTATTGTATTATTTCAAACTTTGCCCAATTCCAGCTAAATGTAATTAGAAAGTTTTATTTAGAAATCTTCAATTTTTTTACCCGTTTGACAGAAATGTTTTGAAGATAACAATTTTATTTTACCCGTCAGAGAGAAAACAATGCCAGAACCAACCCATTAAAGACCTGTAATTGTGTAGTCATATATAGTTTACTTCGAAATGCAGGGGCAATCTAACGCCCAACCCTTTTGTTTTCTGCTACATGATCTGATGCAGGGGCTATCCGATGCTACCTTCACCAGCCCCTACAGGAACATTTTCATGTATAAGGTATGTTATTTATTTTTACTAAGCCATAATCTGTTTTCTAAGTCTTATAGGGTGTTAAGGCGAGTCAAATGTGGTTGGATAATATATCAAATTATATCTTAAAACAAAAACTTTTTTTTTTGGATTAAAACGGGCTTGGTCCGGTTGACCCACATGATGTCTGTTCATTGAAAAGATATGAAATGTTAACCGCGATTTTAACAATACTATAATAAAAATTTAGTAGGTTGTATAAATTAATAATACACTTTTACTAACTTTCAGTTTTCAACCCAGTTGACCCGTTCTTTATGGTAAAAAAATTTCTTTTTACCCATTTGGATGGGTGACACATATCAATATATTTATCACTAAATGGCATGAAATTATTACTTTAGCAATATGTTCTTTAGTGTTATTATAGCCTTCACGTAATTATATTGCAGATTGCAGTTCAACATGTGTTATGTTTAAGTATAACGACCTAAAGACTTATGGTACCAAAAGGAGGGGATGTTCGGACTTGGCCTCCTAACAAAGGTAGATAACCAAGCTAAAGAATGAAATCGTAGAGTGCTCATACATCCAAGGAGGATTGTAGATGTGTAACTGGTATGGTACCATAATAATCACTGCAATTGTGGATGATAATGTTTATAATAATCATTGCAATTGTGGATGGTTAAAATGTGAAAAATTAATCATTCGAAAGCTCCTGAAATAGACCATATCCTTTCACTACTTAGGCGAGTCAACCTAATTTCACAATAGTAACTATTAGAATTGGTATGGCTAAAGGCAATACAACTTCTTACCAGAGAGGATTAAATTACAGTATGCTTTAAGTAGTGAGTGAAACATTCCTGATAAGTTTTTTACCTTTGAATTTGGTTTCGATACAAGCTTCATATGGCCAAGTCAACTATTAATTATATTCTTAAGTAGATATTTTGGGATATATGTTTAAAACTTTAGGTTTCAGTCATTTTTAACACGCATCATATATATGTTTCTAGATACACATGTTAAATCATTTTAGTGTAATGTGTGGACTGGTAATTCTACCAGTGTACTAACGTGAGACCATTTACAACCAAAATTTTTTTGGGTCTGTTAGATGAATAACATAGCATACAAGTTATATCAGTTTAGACTTCCTTATTGTCTGCACGGGGTATAAGGGGGTGAAGTGTATATAGTTCAATCTTATATTACCTTATCCATAATTTGAAGTCTATATAATGAGAAACTCATGTAATTCTTGAACTGTATGTGAGTAATTGAGATGTTATCATCCCTAATAATTGTCAATGTATCTTTAGTGACAATAAATTCTAAAAAAACCATCCTTTATGGGAATGCCATTTGCATAAAACCTCGACTAACGAGCCCGCGGTCAAGTCATGGTATTGCAGACTTAATAGATGTGTTTTTTTTAACCTTTTAAGGACCCAGACGATGCGTACTCCGGCTAAAATTATGTGTAAAGAGTTGTATGAAGTAGTTGTCATTTTAATAGTTACAAACGAAATTGTTTATCGTATCATTGACATATCTTAACTCCTTAGTGAATAATTCATTTCAAAATCCCCGTAATTCAACGGGTGTATAAGTTAAACTTGATTCTCGAAACGACATATTGTAAAGTGCTACACCGATGCTGGACATTGCTAAAAATTACTCAATTTCACATGTTTCAAAAATACATGGTTTGATATGTACCAAATTTACCCAATTGACTTGTGAAATTGCATAATTTGTTTTTCTTTAGCAATTGAAATGGTTAATGCAAGAACATGGAAGTTGTTGTTATCTATGAAAATAAATAAAATTTGGACGAAAGAGCTAAACGTGATCAAATGAGTAAAGAGGAGTTCACAAATATCAAGAGAGGTCGTCTCTATAAGTAATTCTCCGGTGTTTCAAACCACAAACTTATGTTAAAAGTAGGTGTCCCGATAATGTTGTTGCGAAATATTGATCAGTCCAATGGATTCTTTAATTGAACAAGACTTCATGTTGTTAGATTAGTATGAACTTCGATTGAGGCAAAGTTCATAAACGAAACACATTTTGGAAAGACAATGATCATTTGGAGGTTGAAAATTACTCCGTATGTTAAGTGTTACAATGGTTACTACATACATTTGCTTCTTAAAACCATCAAAATTGGAGATCAGGAGGCAATGAACATTTATTACATAGATATTTACAAGCATAGTAGTTTATATTATCATTAACTTATAACTTATTATTCCGTTAAAAGAACATTTCATACCGTTTACATTCGTTGTTATTTCTTACATACATTTGCTTCTGAAAACAAACATATTGGAGATCACGAGGCAATGAATGTTTATTACACAGATATTTGCAAGCATTGTATTTATACTATCAGTCACTTATACATTATTATTTCGTTACAAGAAAATTTCATAGCGTTTACGTTCGTTGTTCTTTCTTACTTTATACACGTACTTACTTTTTTTAATCAAAGCCCTCTAAAATCCCGTGAATTTCACGGGTCTATAAGCTAGTAACTTTAATATACATGGGTTGTCCGATAAATATCCTCGTAACATTGGCTATAACAATTTTTAAGTTCATAACATAGCACCTGCTGAACAAAACCTTTATAAAACATATCTATTCTTTTTTTATTCATCAATGTTTCATTGTTCATCGTTATATTTTATCAATTGTTTTGCTAGTGAAAATCTAAATAAAAATTATAAAAGCTGAGAACAAATGTGAAGCTTGTGAATGAAAAACAACTGGAAAATTAAAGAATTCAATTGATGAACATTTGGATTCGCAAACATTTCATATACTAGGCGAGTACCCGTGCATTGCAACGGAAATTTCTAGCGGCAGATAATTAACGATTTTTGATATTGTGGTGAGTGTTTCGTGTAATGTTAAAAATAGAACGTAAAAAGATGAAAATGTAATTGCAATCGGTTGTAACATGCGATAATCTATCTCAAGCAAAAATTCTTAACATGTCTCAAAGAACATGTAAAAACATTAGTGAAACTTAAAAATAAAATATTATATCAGTTATGAACTAATAACTAACAATACATGTTACTCATCACTTAAAATTCTTGGTACACGACATTTGAGGTATAGACTCATCCTTGATCGAACTCTTTGACTGGTTTCACTAATACCTTTGCAGTTCTACGTGATGTCCCTCTAGACAACGTAACATAAAGCTGGCCATGCGAGTGTCACTGGACTATTGTAGTGCGTCCTAAGTGAACACGTTTTTTTACCTATACGAGTTCCCACCACTTTTATATTTCAGCATAATTAGGAGTAGAGGTTATAAACAAACTCCCTCTCTCAAATATATGATTTTACTTGGTTTCTTAAAAACATAAAAATACAAAAATACTCTTCCCTCGACCATAGTGATAAACATTTCGAGCCTACCTCGCTAATCCTCTAAAGAACAATCAACCACGCGAGTCTTGCCTATACTAAACTACAACGGTTAGATACTCTTGCTTGGAGGATTGTAAAACTTTGGTGTTGCAACCCGCTTTATCAAGTTTTTGGCACGGCTGCCGAAAAATATTATATGTTTCAAAAGTGAAAAAATTATATTAGGTAAGAAAAAACTTAAAACATCACAATAAAGAAAATGTTGAAACATATGTTTCAAAAGGAAAGTATTAATACACATCGAAAACCGGGTTGGCGAGGGACGCTTCAAACCCGGCGAGTTGACTTGGTTCAATTTGACCCTTTTTTCAATTCAACCCGTCAGGTTGACCCGGTTTAAATTGACCTGTTTTTCAACCGGAATGGTTTAACCGATTGAACCACCCGGATCAAACAGGGTTTCAAAACATTATGTTTAATCTCCAAATCCTCAAACTTTTATCATTTTTCGTTTATAAACCATAAACTATTTTTTGTCACAAATTATCTGTCGGTATAAAATTCTTTTGCTATGCACGGGTACTTGTCTAGTACTCTAAAACAAAGAATAACGATTGGCATTTCAACTATACACGATTGACATTTCAACTTATCAAATCATTATACATAAAAGTTTGAAGTCAACTTTTCTACATATATTCCAAATGTAACTTTTTAGTTTTCAATACACGATTTAAAACACATTCTGTGTTTTTAGTGAAAGTGAATGCTATTTGCTGTCTTCCTAAATTAGATTAAGTTTTGGTATGTGTGTATTTACACATACCTTTGACCTAATAAAACGGACTTATAAGACCAAAAACCCGACTATAAATGCCATATTTGTTGTGTTTTTGTGTTTTTAAAAGTGCAGGTACGGATATGTGATAAAGGGACAAAAACAAGTCAAAAACAACAAAACGAGCACGAGATTTTGGAACGAGTGTCAAAAGCCGAGTCCCGGGAAGCATTTCTCAAGCCTTGATCATAATTTAGCTCAAAGTGACAACTATGGTCCTTGAAGAATCAGAAAATGTCAAGAAAAGTCCTTGGGATAAAATTACACAATTGGTCCCTGAAATTTCTGAAATTACAAAGTTGGTCCTTGTCATTTGTTTTTAACCAAGCTGCCAATTAAAATCCATTACCAAAACCCATATAAACAAACCCAATCCCACCTTAACCCTTTTAGCCCATTTCCCACAAACACCAACTAGCCTACCACACTACTTAACCCGACCCAACCATCAAAATAATATAAAATAATTTACCCGCCCCCTTTCTTTTACCCCGTACACTTTCCCCCAATTCACCCCAGCATATACATATGAACCCTAAATAACCCCACCACGAAATTACCACAATTAAGGGCAATTCCGTACAATTACCCACCCTTTGACACACCCTGACAAAGGGAATGACACATGGACTATTCTGATTGGTTTGGACGCGTCACAAGGTGGATTTGAGGGCTCTGATTGGTTCGTGTGAGTCATAAGGGATCAAATGAGGATATTCCAATGAAGATGTTGGGAATTTTAGAAGTTCCTACTGATGGAGTCTGCTGACAGGTTCCTACGGATGGTTACTGCTGAAGCTATAGATGGTTTCTGCTGATGACATGGTTCTTGCGGAAGATTTGTTTATACGGATATAGTGACTCCGTATATTTATTATTAGTTTGTTAGGATATGCATGAGCTATTTTAGGTAGTGATATGCATTGATCTTTAATTTATTATTGTATTAGGGTTCCTTGTGTATAAAAGGAACAGTAGGCTTTATTATTATATACGCTTTTCACCAAAACAAAAACACCTTTAGTGTGTGTAACCTAGATCCATAGAGGATCATTTTATTATTAGAGCAAAACCTTGATTATAACTTTGATTGTGTTCTTATTATTCCACTGTGCATGATCAATCATTGTTATCCTAGATCGAGCCAAAACGATCTTCTACAGAAAGAAGTATAGTTTTTGTTTTATTTTGTTTGCAGGTACTTGTAGTGGTTAATTACCACACATATGGTTCTCAGCTCACCATGTCTTACTGACACAAGAGTTGACTAGCCCACAAGATTATGGCTTGTGGTAAAGGCTGCGGAAAACCATACGTGGTAATCAACTCACCATGATGATGACGCATTCCATCAAAGAGTTGGCTAGTCCAAAAGCAAACGGTTTTTGGTAAAGACACATCAATTCCGTTGATAGCTGTAATGGTTTACTCAAAATCATAGGGTACTCAACTCACCCATGCTTCATTGCTGAGAGTTGAAATGGTCATCAATTCACCATGGTTGCTGCCCTATTGGGTAACCAAAGGATTGGCTAGTCCTGAGCAAACGGCTACAGGTAAAGACATCTCAAATCCGTTAATGGCTGTGATGATTTGCCAAAAATCATTAGGGTATTTCAACACACCCATGATTCAAGTTCTGAGTGTTGGACTGGTAACTAGTTCACCAGGGTGATGTCATGATTCCACCGAAGGACTAGCTAGCCCAAGAGTGAGTAGCTACTTGGTAAAGGCTTATCAAATCTACTCATGTTGCTGCTGATTCTGGTTGCTGCTGATAGGTTCAAGCTGCTACCAGAATCTTGGTCTTCACAGATGGTTACTGGTTGCTATTGACATAGAGTCTTTGTTGCTGCTGGTTACTTTAATTTGCTGCAAGTGTTCAAGTCAATCCTCATTCTTTGGAAGTTATTCATCTAACTAGAATCTTGAACTTAACCAAGTCAAATTCAAGATTAGGGGAGGATTGTTGGGAATTTTAGAAGTTCCTACTGATGGAGTCTGCTGACAGGTTCCTACGGATGGTTACTGCTGAAGCTATAGATGGTTTCTGCTGATGACATGGTTCCTGCGGAAGATTTGTTTCTACGGATATAGTGACTCCGTATATTTATTATTAGTTTGTTAGGATATGCATGAGCTATTTTAGGTAGTGATATGCATTGATCTTTTATTTATTATTGTATTAGGGTTCCTTGTGTATAAAAGGAACAGTAGGCTTTATTATTATGTACGCTTTTCACCAAAACAAAAACACCTTTAGTGTGTGTAACCTAGATCCATAGAGGATCATTTTATTATTAGAGCAAAACCTTGATTATAACTTTGATTGTGTTCTTATTATTCCGCTGTGCATGATCAATCATTGTTATCCTAGATCGAGCCAAAACGATCTTCTACAATTAGTATCAGAGCCCAGGGGCTCGTTATATCTAGGGTTTCTCAAGGTTTTCATAGTGAAGGTATATTTATTAATTGTTGTCGAAGGGCATAAAAGGTTTTCTTGGAGCAAATCTGATAAACGTAAGTCGATCTGAAGCAGCGTTGAAAAGGTTCAAAGGTATCAATCTATTAAAGTTTATTAACGCAAGGTTAATATAATAATATTTGTGGAACCTCGTACATATTGTCGACGTAGAGTAATATATTGGATATGTCGCTTTCTCGTATTGATTGATCAAGGATATAAAGAATTGATTCTGTGATACTAAATTAATTCACCTCGTAAGGTTAATTAATTTGCTACTGCTATTGATTATTTTATTCCTAGTGTGTCGGTGCAATAAAGGAATTGGTAATTAATTGGTCTCACGTGGGTCTGCTTGGTCAATTGAATTAACGTGGGTCGTACAATTAAAGTGGAATACTTCATTAATTGTTCAATTGAAAGAATTAAATTCGAGTGGGGTTGATGGTATAA
This sequence comes from Artemisia annua, assembly GCA_014162995.1. NCBI lineage: Eukaryota > Viridiplantae > Streptophyta > Magnoliopsida > Asterales > Asteraceae > Artemisia > Artemisia annua. The sequence continues at coordinate 145,391 of LBNU01018546.1, read as the reverse complement.
TAGCAGACATTTAGTTTTACCTCACGTGATGGAGTTTTTGGGATTTTGATGATAATATTTAATTAGTCATATATTAAGAACGTGGGATACTTTTTTGATTGTGGGGTTGCATTGATTATTTAATTGATTGGTGCGCTATGCTGCTGATTGTTGAATATTGAACTAGCATTGTCGTCTTCTGTGAATTGGGTTATAGCAATTATCCTCGTACTATAATTAATTGTTATCGAGGAGTGGATAAGTGATTAGTTGTATTATTGTCGACAAGTGCATAAGGGGGTCAGCAGCAAGGGTATAATATTGTGTGGAATTATTTTATTAAAGTCGAGTATGCTGCAAGTTTTGGTTAGTACTGGCACGCAAATATTAATTCTGCTGCTCTCTGTTTGCTGCTGATAATACTCGTTTCTGCTGCTAAGCTTATTTGCTGCTACTGCTGTTCTCATTCATGTGTTGCTGCTGTTTATTAAAGCTTCTACTGGTGTGAATTTTTGTTCAAGACTGCTACAAACCTCACAACCAAACTTCTCTCAACATTTTTAAAATGGCAGAATCTGACCATGAAAGGGATCGTGTAATGTTTCCTTATTTGATGAATGATGAGTATGAAGTCTGGGCTAAGAAGATGGAACACTGGATCACGAACACTGATATAAATATCTGGAAGGTGATTCAAAATGGCAACAGTCCGAAAAGGACTGGCAGTGATCGCGATGGAAATCTCTTTATTCTTCCTCCAACGACTGCAGCTGAACACATGGCTGTCCAAAGAGAATCAAAGGCAAGAACTACTTTGCTTAAATCTATTCCTATTGATCATGTAGCAGCTTTCAATTATATGGATGATGCAAGTGCGATATGGGATGCAATCAAAGCAAGGTATGGAGAAAAGGCTGAATCCGAGAAGATGAAAAAGGAAGCTTGTACTATAGGTGATACTGCAGAATTTGCCTTCATGGGCATCTCATCTCAGGTACATAATTGTGTCTTTGGTTGTAGTTTGAGATATAATGAGCTTAAAGAACAGTATGATGAACTAAAACCTAAATATAATGAGTGTTATAAAGACCTTGAGTCATATAAACATGGTTTAAGGACTTTAGAAAAACAAAAGGTTTGGTTTCAAAAAAATCAGGTTGCCTATGAGGATGAGATAAGAAGTTTAAAACAGGACTTAAAATGTGCTCAAGATGAGTTAATCTATACCAAAAAGGTGTAAGCTAATTTAGAATCTGATAAACAAGTTCTTCAAGAGAAGCTAGATAATGAAATAGCTACACATAAAAAGTGGTTGATATCAGGTGATAATTTAGCTAGTAGTTTGTATGGTTGTCAGGCTGTAAATTCTGGAATAGGTTTAGGTTTTAAAAAGTATATTGGCTTAGAAGCTAAGAATGACCTAGGTAAATCAACACCAGCAGGCCTAGCTAACTATGTTAAGGAAGGCACTTTACATGCTGTGCCTGGACCTATTAGAGGGGAACACATGCCTATTGACCTATCCACCACTGTAGACTTTGATGGATCACACCATTTATATGGCAAAAAGTCAAGTGACTTGCCAGACCTTAGTTGCAAAAGTAATGACTTTGTCTCTTGTTCTAAAAGTGACAAGTCCTCAGACCTAAAGTCCACTGACTATGCCTCATGTGATTCAAGTGACAAGTCTCATTCACCTAAGTCCAAAGTAGCTGATAATGAACCCAACACAAAACCAGTTCCTTTTTCTGTTAAACACAATTTTGTTTCTAATTCTGTTTCTGATAAGTTTGTGTGCAATAAACAAAGTTGTGTTAAGAATAAGTCTTTAAAAAAGAAATCTTGTTTTGTGTGTGGTAGTAAGTCTCATCTCATTAAGGATTGTGATTTTCATGAGCAGAGACTGGGTATGTATGCTAAACAAAAGAGAACTAGACCAATGTGGACCAATGTTAATGCTATTCCCCCATATGTTCCACAAGCAACACATGTGAAACCCACCAGACCTAATCCTGCTGATAAGTCAGTTCCTGCTGGTAAGCCAGTTTCTGCTGGTAGATCTTTTCCAGCCGGTTGGAAAAGACATGTTGCTAGACCATTTTACAGACCTACTAGTACTTACTTTCAGAATGGTTTTTGGCCTAGTTATTATGACCCAATGTATATGGGGTGGGGGACAAGATGGGATACTAGTGTTAAGCCTTCAACAGGTTGTTCTTGGACAAATAAAAGGAAAGGTTCATTCTGGGTACCCAAGAACAATAGTCCTTGTCAGGTGCATTGATTGAGGGGAGGCATAAGCCTAAGGGGAGGCTTATTGTTGTATTATTTGTATTCTAACCATCTTTGCAACTGTTGGATCCTCATACGCCTAAGGGGAGGCTTAGTGTTTCTGTTGGCACTACAATTTCTTTGGTTCCTGCTGCTGATTGATGGTATATTTATTTATTTCTAGTTCTTTCTTACTTATTAGTTAAAAAAAAAAAAAAAAAAAAACTTTAATGTCTTTTATATTTTTCATATTTTTTTTTCTTTCTTTCTTTTATTAGATAAAAAAAAAAAAAAAACTTTAATGTCTTTTATATTTTTCATATTTCTTTTTCTTTCTTTCTTTTATTAGATAAAAAAAAAAAAGAAAAAAAAAAGAAAGAAGTATAGTTTTTGTTTTATTTTGTTTGCAGGTACTTGTAGTGGTTAATTACCACACATATGGTTCTCAGCTCACCATGTCTTACTGACACAAGAGTTGACTAGCCCACAAGATTATGGCTTGTGGTAAAGGCTGCGGAAAACCATA
>LBNU01018546.1:103299-142285 GCA_014162995.1 Artemisia annua | reverse complement strand
TATATATATATATATATATATATATATATATATATATATATATATATATATATATATATATATATATATATATACATATATATATATATACATATATATATATATACTTTTTGTGTTTTTTCAAAAACGATAACTTCCCGGGAGAAGGTTCTTCAAATCGCAAAACAACAAACGTAAACGTCAAATTCGTTTCAAGCCTTCCCCGGCAGCGGTCGTGAGAATATTCCTCGGGTCGTTTCCCAGCGAAGGTTAACGACGAGTTTGACGATTAAGAATGTGCTCGTGTGAAGTGAATGGGAGAATATATTTTGATAGAAGTTGAGATTATACTATAATAACATGAATTAATGATAAAAGTGAACAAAAGACGCAATATGTACAAGCATGTAATGCATGGAAATCAATAAACGCAAAAACGTAAAAACGGAAACGTAAACGTGTAATTAAAAACGTGAATCTAATGGAAAACGACTCCTAAAAATGCAAACAAAATTTCTAAAAATTCTAAATGATTTAAAATAATTTTGCGAAAAAGAATTATATTTTTCTGATTTTTTATTTATTTATTATGAATTAAACACTAATTATATCAATATACTAACCATAGGGCTGCCTTGGAACAGTACTCCTCCAATTACTTTCACCAAACTTTGTGGTAAAAACACATTAGCATACATTACTACCAAAATTGCTCCCCCACAGAACTTTTTTTAGTTGCTACAGTGCATATGGGTGTATGTGTACAGGGTTAGCAACAGTGTTTTGCTGCCTTCCAAACTCCTTCTTCCACACCCACACCCACACCCACACCCACACACACAGACACACACATATTAATCAACAGCCAAAAAAATAAAATAACGGGGGTGTTCTTGAAGCTTCTTCCACACACACACGCAAATTGGTTTAATCGAGTTTTTTCTTTTCGAATTTTCTAAATTCTGAAATTAGGGTTTTGTTAGAATTTAGGGGTTTTGTTAAAGTGGGCTGCAAATTCACAGTCACCACCGGTCAATTATGCTTTGGGGCCACCCCTTACTCTACCAGCAAATGGAGCCACACCTATGACTAAGCAGTGAACAATAAAACTGTTGGTTTCGTAAGTTGCTTCATGGGAAGGTGCAACCATTTGATCCAAAACCACACCACAGGGATAATCAGGTAATTGTTAGTTGCCCGTAATTACAGAGGTAGTGCAAAGGTTCATGTGTGAGTTTAAGATTATGTTTGTCTATTTGCATTCGTTTTAAATTGCTATAGAAAGTTGCTTATGGGTTGTTTGGTTTTACCTTATTTATGAGACTACGGGCTTGCAAAAATTTGGAAAGCCTGAAAAGCTCAATCTTAACGGTAGTATAAACTTTAGCCTATGCCTTTCATAAGCTTATAAGGTTATTAGGTTTTCAATAAGCTCATAAGCCCATCAAATAAGATTTGACAAACACCTCCTAAAAGGGTTAAAACAATTTTTTATAAATTTCGTAACCAAACTGCCCCTTTGTTGTTGTGAGGTTTGGTTTGTGAAACTTATCAGCAACATAGTCAAATGGGTAAGCGTTAAGTGCATAGGAATGCGGTTTTTTAATGGGTATCATAACGGGTCACACAGGTCATATGGGTGACTCTTATGAGCTATGTGTCTATTTGAGTAAAAGAAAAGCTTCAGGCCACACCTTATGTGAATTTGCAGCCGACTTTGCTATATGGTATAAACGTATTTTATTTACTTTTATACTTAGCTCAAAATGGAAAAATTATCAGCACACTATTTGCATCCACGGTTGTGCCTTTTCAGACAATAATTTTCTTATAAAATCTACAATTATACTAACCGATTTTTTCCAAATACATAGCAAAGTACTATTTTAGATGTTTCCAAAATTAAGGTAAATAGGAAATAGATGCTATCGGCAAAATAAAGAAACAATACTTTTTCATTGGTTGAATTTCACTGAATGCAGGCACACGTTTTCTGGAGTTGGGGTCGTGGCTAGACACATTACGTTTAAGTGATAAGGTATGCAGAAGTGATAAGGTACGGTGCCGTTTCGTTAACTGGTCTAATAACATAGAAACACATTCCGTTGCCATTTCTTTTGCATGGCACTAAATCAATTTTCAAGTATATTGATTTTACATAGTTTTTGGTATTTTTGGCCGATTTTTTTGTTTTGAGTTATTCTTTAAGTCCAATAAGCAGCGGTGGACACTTGCCCTTTCATAACTATGGAATACACTTATATCTTTTAACACTAAACTAATGATCTGAGGATAAAATAATGGATTAAACGACCTATGTATACAAAAACATGGAACTATGTTTACAGAAATGTCTGAATTTCAGGCTATCCCAACAGGCATCTTATGACAACAGTGTCGCACATTTTCTTTACCTCAAAAAAGCTTTTTGATAGCCTCGAGACAAATGTTACGAGTACTAATAGAAAGATCATCTTTGACCCTGATTGGAACCCTTTGCCCGATATACAGGTATGTGTTTCTTTGCTTATATTTTACATTACATTACAAAATAAACGGTACAGGTTGCGGTGGTAAAATTGGCGGGTTAAGATTTGTGGTATTTAGATATTTTTCAAATATGCCTCACACTTTAACGTTTGAATACTGTACCAAATTAGGTAACGGGTCAAAACAGGTTGCGTTGGTAAAATTGGCGGGTTAAGATTTGTGGTATTTAGATATTTTTCAAATATGCCTCACACTTTAACGTTTGAATACTGTACCAACTTTTTCAAGAATAACAATCACTTACAATTTCACCCACGACCACTACAGTAAAGTTAAAACAAGAACGTCTCATGTTGCGTGTTCTAGGTAAGTTATTGGCCAAAAAAATGGTGTCTTTCCTACATGTATGTATCAGATGTGAACGCCTAGCATTTATAACTTTTGTACTTCGCTTACACATATTCACCAGCTATCATACTTTGATGAGCACAAAAATGTATTATTTAATAGTTGATATGAAAGAGTCAAATTGGACATAGGTTTTTCCACTTATTAGGTGTGATGCTGGTATGTGTAGCATTTTAAAATATGGATACATCATACTCATGTTTAAATGCTTAACTGACATCATTTCATGCTTCTTTTTTTTGATAGTTGGTCAATGAGAACTCGAGCGAAGCTGTGTGAATGTTTTGTGCTGCAGTAAATCAAGGTGGTCGACTTGATAGGAGGCTGCTGTAATTGTAAGGTTTTCAATTCGGATTCACTTTTACAGAATGTAGCCTTAGTGAAGGCAACGGTTCACAACCTGATAACCCAACGCAGATCAACATAGGTATGTTTGTGTGACGCTTTTTGGTTTTATCTTTTTCCTATGCGAACAGTTTAGGTTATATGTTTCCCATGAATAATGCCTTTCAATTAGTTTTGGTTAAAGATATACATACTCTAATTGTCTGTCTTTTGATTGTTCAACTTGATGCTTCGTCATGGATTTCCAAAACACAGTTGTTGCTTATGTGATTTTTTCCAACTTATGTTTATACAATGTTGTTGTTCCACAGATTGAATAACTACTTGAGCATATTAGGGGTTTTCTTTGATTATGGGTTTGCTCTTTTGTAACAAAAAATATGAAAGATGAGTAGTTGGAATGTGGTTGACGATGGAGAAAAATGGGAAAAAGGAGTTATGTTTATAGGTCTTTGATATGTGCTTTATAAATGCACCAACTGTTTGATAAAGAAAAAGCTCAAGTATTCCATCAATTTCCTGATTTGTTTACTTAAAAATTGTTACAGGAAGGCATTTGAGGTCTCATGTTGCCTGCTAGATGATAACAGGTGCACAGAAAAGGTGCCAACCAGTAAGTGTTATTCAATATCATCCACAATTTGACTCTCAAGGACTGCCGATGGACTATGGTAAATTACTCGCGTTTTTTTTTCCAGATTTCTCATTATATCCTGTTACAAGTGGTGATGAACTTTTACAAACATCACATTGTATCCAGTTATAAGTTCATAAAGGTCCAAAAAAAAGTCCATAAGCACGGTAGATAAACTGATCCACATGCCCACTATATAAGCTCATGAGTTTCAAAATAAGCTGGAACAAATGGGCTTATTTGATATAACTATAAATAAGCCAGGATCACATACAAAAATATTCTTAAACAATGAGGTTAGACATTGGGATTCCGAGTAGTGTTAGGGAAGCAGAAATGGTGGTCTAAACTAGAGCGTCTGGATTGGTGTATTAAAGTACAATTCAAAGCACATATTATTGTTCAATGCTAGATGTATTTTAGGTATTCTTGGAATGTTGTTAGCAAATCTTTATTATGAAAGCAAGAAAATATTAATAGCTCTTGGTATGGGTGACCCAACTGCTTTTTCATGTTTTACAACCACGAATGTTGCTGAAAATCCTGTTGTTGATGTTTTAAGTTCACAGAAATTTAATGGCTATTCACCTACTGTTATCCTGAACGTATAAATGCTTTTTCATGTGAGTTTATTTCCATGCGAATAGTAGCAATGGTGTGCATGTAGAATTTCACTTCTTTTTTTCTTAATTTACTCTTTAATGTTTAATATTATGGACAAATGTTGTATCTTATTTTCAAATGCAATGTGTGCAGTTAAGCCTGAACATTCTGATGCTCAACAGGGGCGACAATTTTCTTTGGGTGTCCAAACGGCTCATGATACATAAGCTTGGGATGTGAACTTGGTTGACGTTAACGTCAAAGGTAAAAAAAAATGTTTCCTTATAACCCATTGCTTTAATTTTAATATCCGGTTTCCATTTAGTGTACCTATGTCTGAAATTTGTCTCCAGCCTTCAAAGAGAAAGAATAAACTGTGTCTCCAGGCTTCAAAGAGAAAAGGTAACTTCGAAATTTCACTTAGTCTTATTTGACGTCTTTAATCACTTTTCCAAAATGGGTCAACTCTATTTTCACTAAATAGTCGGAACTTTATAACAAACCATACAAAAAATGAGTAAAAATAAAAAAACAGATAGACTAATTCCAATATCTTTAACACTATGATGATAATGGTTATGAGAGTGATGATCATGATAATAAGATTTGTGGGTGTGTTTGCTTGGGTAGAATTTACAGGAAATTAAAGGGTTTATGGAATGGGTTGATTGGGGTTTTGGTTAAGAGTTGGCAAATGGGTCAAAACGATCAGCGAAAAGCTGTGTCTTTGGCGAAAATGGGGTTGCCTTTGGCCTTGATTTCTTTGTTGATTTTTTGGAACGAACCTTTGTCTGATATTAGTGAACATTATGTTTGGGATATACTTATAGGTAATTGTTTCACTTATTATGAAAATGGCTTTAAACTGAATAAGAGCATAGTGGCTAAGAAGGCAAAGGTAGTTTAAGCTAAAGCCTATCTCCCATCAAAAATACAAAGATGAATCTATTTTCTTTCACTGAACACGATTTTATCAGGGTTTTTTAAAGAATGGTTTGATACTTTGATTGGAGAGGGGTTGGGGGTGTTTGCTAATGTTGTTAAGATGGTTCATGGTTTGGTTGTTTTACATGGGTATGAAGGGGAGACGACGGTTGTGAATGCTTTGATCACGGCGTATTTTGGTAGTGGGTCTTTTGGTGAGGGGTGATGTGTTTTTGTGGACAGCGGTGATAGGAATGTAGTTACTTGAACGGCAATGATCTCGGCTGAGAATCAGTTTTGTGAACAGAGTAAAAAATGACTGTGGAAATGCTTAAAGTATTTGTGAGTAACGGCCTGTTATTTTTGGACCACTTGATGTTTAATGTAAATTTGTGAATGTACATATTAAATAATCATATGTACACAATTGGAACTTTTGGAACTGTTTAATGATCTTTTATTTATTTCAACAAAAATTCTGAGTAGTGTTAACTTGCCTTTTATTTTTGTGTTCAGAATTCAGAAATAGTAAAGATTATCTATGTACTGTTAACTTGGTTTGATTTTTATAGCATCGCATTTACGTGATATTTGGCACAAACAAAATTGTAAATAATAATACTGTTACTAACGCCGATATACAAAATTCAAGTTTCTATATCATGTTGTGGAGTACATCAGAAATGTAACACACAATAATTGCAATTCAATACGAGTCTAACCGGTGACACAATGCTCCCGCGGCAAAGCGCGGGCTAAACAACTCGTTTTAACTAATTAAAAATGATTAAAAAGTCTAGAAAATGGAAAAATGGTCTAAAAAATACAAATCTGTTTTTGAAAATTTTTATAAAACTAAAAACTATTTTTAAAAGAAAAATGAAATTTATTTTTGTATTTTTTGATTTATTATGAATTTAAATTGATTTAAATCTAGAAAAATATAAAAGAAATAGTAAAACAAATGAGAAAAATCTGAAATTTTTATGAAAATTCTAAAATATTATTCTAAAAATACTGTAGAAAAAAACTTTTTGAAAAATAAGCTCAAAAGTGCTTATTGACTTAAAAACTGCTTATTAAAAATGCTTATTAATAAGCACTTGTAACAAAACTTTACAAAATTGACACAGAAGGTGCAAAGGACTAAACTAAGCTCTAATACACTGAAATCAAATCATATACCAATCCAGAACACACAAATGAAAATAAAGCAGTTTAACAATAAGCAAATGATCACAGAATAAGCCAGAGGCTTAGGAACAATGTAATGTAATTATGCAGGCTCAAATAAACTCAGACAACCCAATCAAACTCAGATAAAAACAGAGATAAGCCAAATAAGAAGAACATGCAGTACCATATCTGACAGAAAGATCAGCTTGAGATACCAACTTGTAGACAAAATTAAGCAGTCTAATTAAGCTCTAAAGTGAAATCTAATTGGGGCAAAAGCTAGTTTACCAAACTGAGTACCTAGAAAACACAAAAGCCCTATTTCTAATCAACTAATTGAACCCTAATTTTAGCCCTAAAAATCACTACAACTGAGTTCAGCATATGCTGACTCAGTTGAAAGTTTACTTTTGAATTGCACAGAAACTTTGACCATTACCAAGTTTAACGCTCTAAATCTAACAATAGATGTACGTTAAACAAGTTTAAACAGCAAAATTCACAATCACAAACTAGGATTACTATAGAAGAACAAAAGTGCATGATCAGATTTCACATTAGCAGGCATAAATCAGATAATGAGCTAATTTTGACTTTCTATGAATAACCTCCCAATTTTATGCTACTACTGACTTAAACTAACCTATGGGAGACTAATAGTGCATAGCAAACAGCAGGTAATCAACCATTACGCCATGAACAAGCCTGAGCCAAACACCCCTTAAAATGCAAGTTTACACTATGTATATGAGATACAAGCTTATATGGCCTAATCTATAGATCACATCAGATTACTAGACTATACTAAAGGCTGATGAAACAGTGGAAACAAGCAATGAGCATTAAGAACACCAATATGCAAATCAAGCTAAAATAGGCAGATTAATAAACTAAATCATGAAATATACTAAGGCAAACTGATTAAACGACTATCGAAGATTAGTAAAGCTACCAACTGATGAAATAAAACAGAATCAAGCAACAAATACAGATCAAATCTAAATGGACATGTAATATGCTACGAACTGAGAAATAAAGATTTATGCTAGAGAAATGAAAAATGAGAACTCACAAACTAACCTCAACTGAGAGATTGAACATTTGAGACATGCCTATCTTTTAGATAGGCTTTTAACACCTTCTGTAATCAATATTACACCTCTGATCACCACATTAACCCAAATTATTCATGATTCTGTCCCCGTTGACTTTCATTGACCACCGTCATTTAACCAATATAAGCAAAAACTAAGTAGTAAACTTCACTAAAAACTATTGTGAGCTTATGAAATTAGTATATGAAAGCTTGGAAAGAATTTAGAACCACAGATTGCTAGGAATGACAAGGAAATTTGAATGAAAACTCAAATTTATTGAAAACTAAAGTAAGTACAGAGTTTGTAAGATGAAAATACAAGTAAACTAGCAGAATTTTACTAAAAACTACTTACTACACCTACTCCTACACCTAGTCTAACCATCTAAATGTTAGGAGGTGAAAGAGTATATATAGCCTGAGCTCAGGGTCTTCAAAAGGATCTGGAACTGGTATCTTCAGAGAATATTCTTCTTTGATCCCCTTGTGATAAGTCCCAACCAATCATAGGCCTCCAATTCCACCTGGTGATGTGTCTCGGCCAATACAAAGCTGCCATGTGTCATTCCCTCTTGTCAGACTTGTCAAGTGGTATGGAAATTGACTTATGTGCCCTTAATTGGGTAAATATTAGGTGGAATTTGGGTAATTAGAAGTAAAAGGGATTAGGGTTCATGGGGAAGTCTGGTAAAAGTGAGTTTGGGGGAAAAATAGGCGCGTGGGTTTTTTTATATTATTTTGACTTGAGCTGTTTTGTTGACCGGGTTTAGTGGGTTTATTTGGTGGACCGGGTATGGAAAAGATAAGACTGGGCCTGTGGCAAAGTGGGCTTGTGGATTTGTGGGGATAGTGGAGGAGTGGGCTTTAGTTTGGTGGGTTTATGATTTAATAGTAATAATGGGCTAACAGATTTGCAAAAGGATATATGTAGGATTAGAAAATAGCAAGGACCATTTTGTAAATTCTGAAACCATGAGGACCTAATCTGCCAACTTTTGATAAATTAAACCAAGGGCCACTTTTGTAATTCTCTGATTCTTCAAGGTAGAATTTGGCACTTTGAGCATAATGGTGACCCAAACTTGTAAAATCCTTCCCCGGCTTTGGCTTTAAACGCTCTTTCCAAAATCTCGTACTCGTGTTTGCCGGTTTTGATTCGGTTTTGTCCTTTTCTCATATATCCGTACCTGCACAATCAAAAACACAAAAAGAACGTATATTTGGCATTTATTGTCGATTTTTTGGTCTTATTTGTCCGATTTCTTAGGTAAAAGATATGTGTAAATACACACATATCAGGGGCCTATTACTTACCGTCATAACTTGTGTTTATTATTGGCTGTTAATCGTTGAGTGTCATGAGCTTAAAGGCAATAACAGGAATATTGATTTTAAACTTATTGATTGCATATTATTGCAATACATTCTTTACTTGTGATTCAAACTATTAAATTTAAACCTATGAATATCACTCAACTTTATGTTGACTTTAGCATGTTTATCTCAGGTAACTAACAAGACGGATCTTGAAGGCACGGAGTGGGCATAAACGTAGCATGGACTATAATAAACTACTTATTTTCTTTCAGAATAAAACATGTTCTTAAATGTCATGTACTTTGAATATTTGGAATTTTGAAATAAATTAAACATTAATACGCCACTTTGTGTCGTTTACTATGATTATGACAAAGATCCTTGAAGTAATACCCCGAAAGTCTTCCGCTGTCATTATTAAGTCTTCCGCTGTTATTGACAACTTTTGGGGGTGTTACAAGATCTTGAATATGCCAAAGAATATTCCAAAGCATAAGGAATATGCCAAAGAATATTCCAAAGCATAAGGAATTTGCCAAAGAATATTCCATCCATTCCCTCCTAAATTCAAATTTTGAATTTTGAATTTTCCATTTTCCCTCCATGTTCTAGAGGCTTCTAGAAGCATTGTTGGGTCTTGATGGGCCTTGTTGGGCTGTTTACTATTGGGCCCTAAATGGGCTTGTTTGTTTGCTTGGCCCATTCCAATTTAGCTGAGTCCAGATGCATCCTTGGCCCAATCCAATTAACTAAGTCCATATGTAGATGTCTTGTATGCTTGGCCCATCCAATTATTCAAGTCCATACAAGTCTTGAGATGATGATTTGTAGGACCTCGTATACAACCTAAATCACGACCATATTCACCAAATCTTAGAGAGAGAAAGTGAGATGAAGAGAGAGAGAGAGATGGGAGGATCACTATGTGTAAAATATAAGCTATGTTTATTCCAAATGATCAACCAACCTTCCAAGTGAAGGTTTACAATGTATATATAGTGCATACAAGTCTAGAGCTTTTGATGTTACATGTTTGGCCCTTAGACTTACAAGTAATTGATAGATGAACATATAACTTCCTAAAACGCTTTCTATCGCAACCTATTACATGATTCTAGAACATAATGACCGACACTTCATAATATAAAAATACGATGCTAACAATCTCCCCCTAAGTGTTGGTCATTGAAGGTTGCGTGACGTCTTCATCTTTGTCTATAAACTTTAACATTATTTGCTCTTGACGTCTTTAGAAAACATTTGATAAGTCATTGTTCAACGTTCATCGTTCTTTGTTCCTTCATGCTTTGTGATCTTTGTAATATGACTTTTCTTTGTTCTTTGTTGTTGTGGTTGTTCATCTGCCTTTTGTCACAGCTTCGTCTTTGTAGGTTGATCGCCTTTCCAACATGCTCATACATCTTTAGTCTTTGTCATACGTACTTTTGTTGTCGTTGTTCTTCCACTTTGATCTTTGTCACTTTACTTTGTAGATTCTTCATTTTGGTGTAGAATCTTTCTTTGACTGTTGCTGTCCTTTGATCTTTGTGAGAACTCTTCATTGAATTTGAGATGTATGTATGAGCATGTGGAAACTAGTGTGGTGGTTGTACCGGCATAAACTTGTTAGTAATAAAACATCCGGTACTTACAGGTTCGAAATTAGAGATCGTCAACAGCATATTGTGATGACTTTCTCCAACCCTTACCATGGCCGTTCCTAATCGGATACCCTCGAAAGAGCTTACACAGACATACCGAAGTACACCCACGATTAGGTGAGTCGCTGGAGATCACCCCACGACTGTAGAGCGTTTGGAATCAACTGTAACACTACGCGTAACCCACAAGAGATTACCGAAGTGACCTGCTGTCAGGGCTGCTTGATGTTGACCCTGGCAGGAGTTTCCGTTCAATCATTGAGAAGTACATAAGTAAATTCTCTCATAAACGTTCTGGCAGATTGCTAAGATCTGCGTAGAACTCTAAAGTTTACATCTGGCGTCCATTGATGTAGAACAACCAGTGTAATAATATTGTGTGTTCCTATGAGATCTTTTGATGAATCTCTTTGCTCTAGACTCAATAAGTGCACATTTAGTCATCGGAGGAATGGAGCAGAGTACCTCCTTTTCAATATCAACACACTCGGAATGAGTGGTCAATATGTAGGGTTCTCCTTGAGAATGAAACAAGTATCCTTTGAGAGATACCCGAGTGGCTAGAAGGTTTAAGTGCAGTGCGTCACTAAGTCCATGACGTCTTGTCTTCAATACCGATGTCACCTTAGTAACAATCAGTAGCATATGAGTTGAACCCGGTGTCTGACCTATGGTTGAACATATGGAGGGCTCATTTCTTTTCACCCTTTCTCATTTCATTTCTTTTTAATTCTTCAACCCCTTCTTTCCCTTTCATTCTTTACTCCTTCTTTTAATCATACCTAAGGACTTCTAATTCTATCTAATGGAATTGTCCTTGGGTAGATCCCTCCGGCTCTGTCGGATCATAGGACGGTTTTTTTTCCTAACCTTAGTCACCTTATAACTCCATGACTATCCTATTGTTGCCATAAACCTTTTGCTTGAAAATCTCTCAAAGTGTTTATGATAATAAAACACATTTTGTTTAACACATTGAAAGTTTTGCAATTTTTTAAAATACTCCCCCTTCACATGTGCTCATGATATGTTAAGATAAATTTGCACATGTTGGGTAGAGTTGGCACTTTTTGAATTGATCCACTCTTAATAGACATATACCCGAGGGACACGTTTACGTTGCTTAGTTAAAGGGATCCATTATCAGCTTTTAGGTGACAACTAGCCCTAATAACTAACTTGAAGTTGTTAACATTCCTAAAAAGGAAGTTAGACCCGTCATAGTAAACATCTAATAAGAGCTTCTCGAAATGGTACTTTTCTACTTGGATAAAGCCTTTCGAATGCTAACATTTTTGTTTCGTCAATTCGAGAATCAATTCTGAGTCTGTTCTGAGTCAAGTACAAGACCTTTAAGTCTTAACTGACGAGCTCGAGATTCTTCCACAACTTTTGAACATTTTTGATCACATTTAATCACGTCTTCTCCCCCTCAAAAATAGCATATCATGATATTTTTGCTATCAATTGATTAAATACAAAGCATTTGGAGATATAGACGGACTTTTTCACATGAAATTTGGAACATTTTCTTTTTCTTTTTATACTCCCCCTCAAAGAAAGCATATTGTTTAAACATAAAGTTTAAAATCAATTTTAATGGATTTAGAGGGAGTTTTTTCTTTGAAATACGAGTTATGTACAGAAATGTACACAAGTCATTTTGTTTTGAGGCTAAGTGCTTAAAAAGTTTTTGAAACCTTTGATTGATTAAGCACTTTCCTTTCTTTTGAAGCCCGGGTTTCGTACTGAAGTATACGAAAGCCATAGTAAAGAAAATTTAGAGAAACGACATGTTTTAGAAAACATTTAAATGAACTCTCGCTAAAGCATATGTACATATCCGTGTCATTGTTGAATGGCATTTCTAGAAACGTACATAATATCGATTATACGAGAGACATGTCGTGAGAAGAATATTTTTGGATTTTTGATTTTTTATTGTTTATGTATTTTTGAAATTTTCTATTTTTTTTATTAAAAGAAATGGAAAATCAAAAATAGAAGATTGAAAGAAAGATTTTATAGAATTTACAGAATTTGAACCCTCTGATGAACTGGGTTCAGAGATAGTTGAAGCACCTGCAACCAAAGACGAAGAGGTTTCACAAATAACAGTGTTAGAAGTACATGAATCATCACTCTGAGGGAGTTGATTATCAACGGTTGTTATGGTTTCTACTTCTTTATCCTGATGATTTACACTATTACTTGTCTTGGTGCAACTATCAAAAATCTTTCCTGTAGGAATCCATCTAAGACCAACTGTTTTAAACACTTTTCCCGTAGGAATCCACCTAAGGTAAGATCTAGGCGTAGTTTTCTTATCAGATGCAGCGGAAGTCTTAGGTTTTGAAAAACTACATCCTGTAGATGTCCACCTTTTAGGTTTGTTATCTTTTTTCTTGTTCTCAACGGATATTGTCTTAGTGGATTGTGTCCTAACACTTGATTTTCCTTTCTTGAGAAATTGTGCAATACATACATCATGATTAGTTGATAAAACACATTTTTGACATGTAGGACAGACAAATTCAACATTTTTGTTTAAAACAACAAACTTAACTTTGTCACTACAGTCATTTGAAAATCGGTTTTTGTTTGAAAGCGGCTCAACATATCTAGTGTTGTTTGTGACATGCATCGCATTTTCGTTTTTCTGTGGCTTTTTCCTAGCTTCCTCTAGATGGTGATTTTGGACCATGTCATTAGAACCAGCAGATTCCATAACAGTTTTTGTAATCACATTTGGTGTACTATTCCTAGAGGTGCAAGGTGAAAGCACATTGTTGATTCTGTCAAAAACCATTTTTTGTTTTTCAACAATCTTTGCAATTTCGTTTTGTTTGGGCTGTGAAGTGACTGGTTTTGACAAATCCTTTTTCTCATCGATTTTTGGAGCAAACCGGGAAATTGACATTTTTGGTTTTTCAACCGTGTTTGAAGCATTTGGTTTCTCCGAAGTCGATGGTTTTGCAAACTTAGTATCCACACCCTTTCTTTTTATACTTTCTAACTGAGCCCTCAAAAGATCATTTTGCTCTTGCAACTTCTTGAAATCACGCTCATACGACAATTTGTCATACTTGCATTCTTCCTTTTTTCGATCAAGTTGTTTAAAATATGACACGTTTTCTTTTTCAAGTTTAATAAGAGCATTTTCATATTTTGAAACAATTGCAGAGGTCTCAGCTTGAAGTCTTTCATCATCTTCAACATAATATGTTTGCAAAATGAGAGACATAATATCAGTAGACATGACAGCTTCGAAGAGAGAGTCATTTAAACTATCCAAAAGTTTCATGTTTTCACGAGTTTCATTAACTTCCTTTACCAGGGATTTATGGTCCTTGACAAAGTTGGTTGTTTCTTTTAACAAAGCATTTTCAAGATGAATTACTCTCGCACTGATGTTATACAGTGGGATTGTAATTTCTGTTTGAAACACCTTTTTCATTTCTTTATGAAAACTCGAATGCCAATTTTCAATACCAATTGTGGTTTTTGAATCAACAATGCTTTGAAGAACTTTGATTCTCTTTTTCACATCATCGAGTATGCCTCTAGTTTCACTTGTGTTAAAAGGATTGTCTGACGACATTTGTTCCAGTTTTGAAAGATTTTTAGAGACAACTTGTGGTTTTGAAAGCATTTTCTTGAAAATCGATAGTTTTGAAACATTTGGTGTTTGTTTTTGAGGGACAAAAGTGATTCCATTAATTTCGTTCCATTTGTTGTAATCAATAGGTTTTAAATCTGGATGCTTTTGCTTCATTTTATTGTGACTCTCTTCCGCATGAGCTATTGTGTCATCATAATCACGCACATAAGGAGGATCATGTTTCTCATAAAGCACATTACCATTTTAAATTACATTCTGTTCTTGCCGAGCTTTCTTGAGATTACAAGGTGTTTTATTACCAAGAGCCATTTTATGTTTTGTGTGGTAAATCGGATCTGTGTGATTTGCAATCATTTTATGAGTTTGTGATGAATGACCCGTTTTAACCAACAAATCTTCAAGTTTTGCAATCTTATGTTCTGACTCTTTGATTTCTTTCAAAAACTTATCTTCTTTCTTTGCAAATTCCTTTTTCAACTCATCCCGTTCTTTTTGAAGATTGGTATAAGCTGTTTGTTGTTTAGAAAGTTGGTTTTGTAAATCAGAAATTTCCGCGTTTAGGGGTCTAATTTGCTTTTGTAAATTAACATCAAGTGTATCATATTTTATTTGCAAATGTTTTTCCCTTGAAACAGAATTTTGATAACCAGTTTCTAATTCAGACAATCTTTGTGTATGGAATTGAAAAGCTTTTTCTTTTTCCTTGTATCTCGCAAGCTCAGCGGTCAATTTACCATTCGCGGCCTTAGCTTCGCGATTGACCTTTTTCACATTCTCAATCTCAATTTGACAATTATTCAACAACGATTCAAATAAAGCACGTGTTTCCTCATCATTCTCAGCATGCTGTGAAACAAAGCCTCCATTATGATTCATATCGGGATTTGACGAATCAATACTGCTATTATTCGGCATGTCCTGGTATGTATCATAATCGTATGCTTGTGTCTCAGAATGTTGTTCCTCATGAGGGGACATATTAATCATATCATTATTGTTGAAAGAATTGTTTAATGGTACCTCAGATATCACATTGGCATCAAAAACCGGTGGTGTCTCAGAATCTGTGTCGTACTTAGCCTTCTGGAGATTCGCCATGAATATGCAGTTCGCATCAATATCTTCACAATCTTCCATATCATCCATTAGTGCCATGTAGTCAATCTCCTCAGCATTCAACTGAAATCCTGCTTTCTGCTTCTGAGCCAGCATCAATGCTTTCTGCAAATACTCAGGATCTTTCTTATCCACCCTAGAAGGACAGTTCATTGCCATGTGACCGACACCCTGACAATTGAAACACTTAACCAAATTTCCTTTATTCATATTCCCATTTCCATAATTCCCAGCAACTGAAGCGACAACATTGCCACCATGATTACCCATAACCTGATTACCAACATTCCGACCCCTCTGATTTCCAACAAACTGACCCGTCTGATTCCTTGTATTCTTACCCATCTGATGCTGCATAGTCTGATTACCCATGTGAAATGCCTTTGAGAACAAAACAAATGCTTGTGTCAAAGCAGCAGTTGATTCATCATTGTCAGTGAACTCTGGTTCATGGAATTGTGGGTATTGTTGTTGTGGAATGACTTGTTGTTGTTGTGGGTAGAATGATTGTTGATAGATAGGTGTTGGTTGAGAAACGTATGGTTGTTGCACATAGTTGTGAGTGGAAGATGATGATGGTTGTTGTGTTGGTGTTGTAGCAATGAGTGCAAGAGGATCATGATTCTTAGCCAACTTTTCCTTCCTTACTTCATTAGCCTCAGCTTGGTTTTGCTTCAAAAAGTCATAGAGTTGATCATAATCCACCTGATGAAGATTCTTTGTTTAATTGACAATTGTGACAAAGCGACGCCATTCTTCTGGTAGATTGTTGATGAACTTAATGTTTGTCACAATTTGTCGTGGTTCCAACTTGTTTCTGATCAGCTCATTCATCAAGGTACAGAACCTGGTGTAATATGATTCAATCTGTTCACCTGCTGTAGATGTGAAGTTCTCCCATTCTGTTAGAAGCTTGTTCTCAACATCTTGTTGTCCGATTTCCGTTTCATGACAAAGTCTTCTAACTCGTTCCCACATAGCATAAGCTGTTTGACAACTGTCGACTGTAGCAAAGATCTCACGAGGTAAACCAAGTTGAATGAGATGCATTGCCATATCATCTGCTCTAATCTGCTTCCAGTCTTCAGCTGTGCAATCTTCTTCTTTTTGGAGACGATATAATGGTTGAGTAGGAGGTGTTCCATCTGGATTACCCGGATCAAGGATTTCTTTTGGCTGGAATGGTCCGTTTTCAATGGATTTGATCATGAGTTTACCATCATCTTTGGTTTTGATGTAGCGAAGCATACGGCTTGTCCATGGAAGATAACCACCTTTTTCAAGCATAGGAGGACGGTTCTCAGCACCGACAGCATGAATATCTTGTTGAGATGCCATTATGATTTGATTCAAAGTGACGTGTCGTGAAAAGTTGTTGTTGGATCTTTAGGATGAACTTAGGTTGTTGTTGTAGATTAGGTTTGATGAAACTTTAAAGGCGTATACGGTTGTTCTTAGTGAGTTTGAGTTTTCCCTCCAAAAATCGAATTTGAAAATTTTCTTACCCAAAATTTGAAAATCACTATGGAATGCAATTCTAAGGTTGCACGAAAAATTTGAGTTTTAAAAATTTTGACGCCAAATTTTACCGAAAAAATTTGAATTTTGGCCTAAAATTTGATTTTTTTTTTTTTTTTTTTTTTTTTGCAAACTCACTAAGATATAAGGGTT
Source organism: Artemisia annua (assembly GCA_014162995.1). NCBI lineage: Eukaryota > Viridiplantae > Streptophyta > Magnoliopsida > Asterales > Asteraceae > Artemisia > Artemisia annua. Next base: position 125,243 of record LBNU01018546.1, on the reverse strand, counting down.
GTTACTCGCAGGTTTGAAGATGATACTCGCAAGAATTATGATTTCAAACTCGCAAGATTTTTTTTGGGTCAGTACTCGCAAGACTGAAGTTCCTTACTCGCAATAAACCTTACTCGCAATATTCCCAATCCTTACTCGCAAAGTAGAAGTTCCAAACTCGCAAACTTTTTTGATACTCGCTAAAGAAGTATGATACTCGCAAGATAGGAAAAAAATGGGCAGAGTTATTTTTGATACTCGCTAAGTAGAAAGGCCTTACTCACAAGCGATAAGGATCAAAGAAGGCATACTCGCCATTAAATATGTGATACTCACTAAACAGAATTAAGATACTCGCTAAAATATTTTGATACTCGCAAGGAACCTTTCAAAAATAACCCATACTCGCTAAACAACTTTCGATACTCGCAAAATATCTGCTCCAAATCTCATACTCGCTAAACCCTAATTCTCATACTCGCAAATCCCTAAAAAAATTTAAACTGATCGAATTTTTGAGTACAAAAACGTGTTATATGAGATCTTTAACGAGTATAATCCTTTCAAAACACCAAAAAACTTTAACCTTTAATCAAACCAAACAAAAAAATACCTAACGAGTGGAATGAAACCTAAACGACCCAAAGAAAGCTTAACGAACCAAAAGTAATAACCAAACTAAATCTAAAACAACCTAAATCTATCCCTTGGCGATTGATACCACTTGTAGGACCTCGTATACAACCTAAATCACGACCATATTCACCAAATCTTAGAGAGAGAAAGTGAGATGAAGAGAGAGAGAGATGAGAGGATCACTATGTGTAAAATATAAGCTATGTTTATTCCAAATGATCAACCAACCTTCCAAGTGAAGGTTTACAATGTATATATAGTGCATACAAGTCTAGGGCTTTTGATGTTACATGTTTGGCCCTTAGACTTACAAGTAATTGATAGATGAACATATAACTTCCTAAAATGCTTTCTATCGCAACCTATTACATGATTCTAGAACATAATGACCGGCACTTCATAATATAAAAATATGATGCTAACATGATTCGTAGTTACGAGTAACTTGTGCATTTTACATTTTGTACTATAAGTTACATGTTTGTCATTAATAAAACCAAAGAGACCATCTAGTTTAAACACCGTAATATTTATACTAACAATCTCCCCCCTTTTGATGATGACAAATATGTAAAGTGTAACACTCATTAAAATGTAAAAGTTACTCGTTTACATTCCCTTCTCCCACTTTTGTCGAAGCAAAAAGGTGTCGCCAATGTAGAGGTAGAACCAAGATCGGCGAAGTGGACTTGAGAGAAAGAATTGAGCATAAGACTTGAGAAGATGTCTTGAGAAGAATGCGTGAAGATAACTTGAAGGGAGATGTCTTGAGAGGATGACTTGAGAGAAAGACTTGAGCATAAGACTTAAGATGATAACTTGATCATATAGACGAAGACTTGAGAAATAATCTTGAGAGGAATATTTGAGAAGGAAACTTGAGAGAACAACTTGAGAAGAAGACTTGAGCATATAGGGTGAAGGATTATCCCCGAATATATTAGAAGATCCCGAATCCCATCATTCAAGTAAGTGAGCTTGCATCATCCTAGTAAAGCCTTGATCCTCTTGCCATGGTTTAACCAACTCCAAACCATGCACCCAAAAACTTATGAGCTCCCCCTAGCTCATTGCTTCCCCATTGACATTAGCGTATCCATGAATCAAATGTGTTTCAAATTCTTAACCTACATCAAGGGTTAGTTTACAAGCAAGAAAGTATGTAGATGCGGCAACGATCGCAAATGATATAAACAGTTACAAATGCTCCCCCTTGGTGTATGCTCAAAACTTGTTTTGGCTACCAAAGAATCGAGCGATGAAGTAATCCTATAAAACAAAGTTAGTAGACAAGTGCACATACATATAATAATGATGATAGTTATATGTATGATGATGATATGGATGTCTAAGGTATATGGACAAAAAAATGATACATGCAACTATTTTTTAAAAAACAATAACCTAAATCCAAAATATCATGACCAATGCTTAAGACGTGGCAATGATTACGACAAAAAAAATCGACCAACATATTTTGGCGAAATATGCCAAAATATATACTCAAAAAGAATTAAAAGAAGATGATGATGAAGATGATACTTTTCTTTTTTAATGTAGAAAAACGAAGATGGACGAGCATGGATGGAAGGGGAAGGTGATTGAAAAGGGTTCAGAAGTATGGTTTAGATTAATATATCGTTTGACAAAGGTGGATGATTGGGAATCATGGGATTTTTAGGTGTTTTGTTGGTTGACGGCCGAAGGTGGATATGTGAAATGAGGTGGTGATGACTCGACAACACTTGAAGCTTGGATATCTTCTTTGTGTTCTTCACTTGCTAGAAAGTGGAAAAGACGCATTTCATAATGAAATTCACTTGGATGAGGTTGTGATGAATCGGCAACACTTGAAGCTTGGATATCTTCTTTGTGTTCTTCACTTGTTAGAAAGTGGAAAAGACGCATTTCATAATGAAATTCACTTGACATTGGATGACATAGACAAACATGTTTATGAGTGTATGGATATGACGGTTGCCCTTTGATTCAAAGAGCGACACAAGGGTNTTCATAATGAAATTCACTTGGATGAGGTTGTGATGAATCGGCAACACTTGAAGCTTGGATATCTTCTTTGTGTTCTTCACTTGTTAGAAAGTGGAAAAGACGCATTTCATAATGAAATTCACTTGACATTGGATGACATAGACAAACATGTTTATGAGTGTATGGATATGACGGTTGCCCTTTGATTCAAAGAGCGACACAAGGGTCAACATAGGTTTATGTATCATGGAAGATGGTTTGACCTTTATGGATTAAGTTGTAGTTGTGATGACACATTAGGTAGAGTGTAGGAGTTGGTTACATGGTTGAATCTTCTTGCGAAGATGACTAGGTGGAGTTATTGGTGATTATGGGTGAGAGTGAAAGAGCGATATTCATGGAATGAATTTCTTGGGTAGGAGGTGGTGGTGACACTTTTGGTGGTGGAGACAATTGTGAGTTGGTATATCCATTGATGGATGAAGATGTGGTGGAGGGTGTTTTATATGGTACATTAGGTGCACTATGATATGAAATTAGAGGTTGAGGTTTATTGTTTACGAGGTATGATATTGATTTTTGGTTTCTTTGAGGGCATGGAAATGGTGGATGACTCGAGATTGGTAGTATAAAGGATGACTCGGTTTTTCATTTCACATTGGTGGTGGAAAGTTTGACAAGGAAGAGGTTGATTGCGGGTAAATATGTTGGGCCAATGGAGGTATATTCTTGGAAGTAAGAATGTTGGAGAGTTTGGTGGTGTGATGTGGGTTTAGGTTTAGGTTTAAGGTAGAAGGATATATGTAAGTGGTGTGATTTAGGTTTAGGTTCATGCTCATCCGGATGCAAAGTGTAAAAAAAATAATGACGAATCAACACGAAAGTGATACGCTTGACAATGACACGAAGGATGAAGGATAGCATACAATGAACTTCATCCATGAAGTTATGTAGCTCTTCTCGAATATTGCGAATGTTTAAAGAATAATCACAAAAAAATGAGTTATGAGGTTTTCCTAAAGATGGTAGCGGAAGAGGTGGACGGAAGGTGTTTGACTTCTATATTATAATAGAGTCATGACTCAAGAAATATACATGAACAATGAGTGACATTTTAATTTGCATTTCGCCAATTAAAAATACTTAAACATTTTCGGATGAAATATTTACGTTGTCAAATTAACTTAGAGAGGTATTAGATAACTATCTAACTATCTCTTGAGAGAGGAGTGGATTGTTTAGAAAGGAACAAGATGATTAATAAGGAAGTAAGTATGCATGAAGACTCTAGGACACTTAAGACACTTTTGAGCCTATTATGACCTATCGGATTGTGACACTAAGGTTCTCATGAAATAAGGGTGTAAGATCTAAAGGCAAGAAATATATACCTAGATGGATGAGACATATAGAGTTAAGCATATTAAGGCATTTAAGCATGCTAATAAATATAAAAAATATCATATCGAAATAGTTAGAAAATCAAAATCTATTATAATAAACATCCATTCAATAACTAAGCAAATAATTACAAAGGCATACAATCAAATCACATAAGAGCAAATAAACATCTTGAAATTTCATATATGCGAGATGCAATAAATTTAGGAAAGAAGACTATAGTGAAAAGCAAAGTTCATAAATGTAAACTAGCGTTAGTTATACTTAGGAAAAAAAATTAATCTAGTTGGAGAATGAGTATGAGACTATTACTAGTGGTGCTCAATTCAGGCTAAAAACGACCATTTTTACGGGTTACACACACCCAAATTGTTGGGAATTATACTAACAGTTAGCACGGCTAAGTATGGAGGTAACCACTACTGAAGAATGCACTAGCAGTGGAAACACATTACCACTGCTAGTACATACTATTACCACTGCTAATGAGATAACTGTTATGTATTCGTGTATAGATAAGTATAGAATAGATCTTGTGTATATTCTATTTAGATAGCATTATACTTATCTTGTAAAGGACTCCTTGTGCTATAAAAGGAGGTCCTAGGTCATTGTTCTAGGTACGAATTAACCCTAGAGAGCTTCAAGGTGTAACCCTAGTGATAGCTAAGATCACTCGTATTATTATCAATAATATTGAAGCTTTGTGTTAAACCATATACAACTGTTCTCACTCACAATACATCACATAAACCATCTTCTAAGTATTACTAAGTAAATTCCGCGTGCTTAATAATATAACTCAAAGTATCTCTAACACAAGGTGTGTGTTTAGATCCATCAAGTGGTATTAGAGCCAGGTTCTGATACTTTTATTTAGAAGATCTAGGAAATAGCTTAACCTATTCACTCAAAGACCATGGAGATGGAAAACAGTCAGTCCAACTCTTCTGCTCCAAGACTTCCTAAACTCAAACTCAATGAGTTTAATATGTGGAGGATTATGATAGAGCAATACTTTCTCATTCAAGATTATGCTTTGTGGGAAATCATCTTAACTGGTGATTCCTTCAAGCCTGAGAAAAAGACTGAGAAGATTGGTGACAAAGAAGTTGTAACAGTTTCTGTGCCTACTACAACAGATGAAAGAACTCAGAAGAAGAATGATATGAAGGCCAGAAGTTTGTTGCTAATGACTCTTCCAAAAGATCAAATAATTGCTTTCAGCAAGTTCAAAACAGCAAAAGAACTTTTTGAAGAGATATGCTCAGTGTTTGGTGGCAATGATGCTACTAAGAAGACTCAAAAGACATTGTTGAAGCAAAGTTATGAAAACTTTTCTGCTTCAAGCAATAAATCTCTTGACGGCATCTTTACCAAACTACAGAAAATTGTCACTCAATTGACTGTGTTTGGAATTGAGATAGAACATGAAGACCTAAACTTGAAGTTCCTAAGAAGTTTGCCTACTGAGTTTCATACCAATGTTACAGTCTGGGAAAATAAACCTGAGATTGAAACAATGAAGCTCAATGATCTATACAATAACTTCAAGCTGATTGAGCAAAGATTGAAGAAGGCAGGAAAGCTTGGTTCAAGCTCTAGCAGTTTGGCATTAATGTCAACTTCAATTGACAATAATGACTCTGAAGATGATAGTGATGATGATTTTGCCACTGCTGGTTCAACAGTTTCCACTGGTAATGCTCTTTTTACCACTGCAGGTTCAAAGAAGAAGGTTGCTGGTATTGGAGATCCTACTTTTTATGCATTCATCTCCACTCAAGTAAATAGCTCTATATTGACTCATGAAGACATAGAGCAAATTGATGATGATGACTTGGAGGAGATGGACATAAAGTGGCAGATAGCTCTTCTTAGCATGAGGGCTAGGAAGTTTTACAAGAAGACTGGCAAGCCAATCCACATCAATGGAAGTGAAACTGCAAGATTTGATAAGAAGAAAGTAGCGTTTTCAACTGTCACAAGTTGGGGAATTTTGCTAGGGTATGCAGAAGACCAAGGAAACAGGACAACAGGTCCACTTGGTACAAGCAGAAGAAAGAGCCAACAGTGGAAGAACCAAAGGCAATGCTGGCAGTTGATGGTGTGAGCTATGATTGGAGTTTCATGGTTGATGTTGATGAAGAGAAACCTTCAGAAGCTGTTTTCATTGCTACAGAACATGCTCTCATGGCCTTCTCTGACTCTGAGGTACAAAACTTTGAAATTTGTTCTAAAACATGTAGGGCTTCTAAAGAATGTGAAAGGCTAAATGAATTATTTGAAAACCAAAGAACAGAGTTCTTTGCTGCTAATTATAATGTGTCAAGTCTTAGGAGAGGCATATCTGTGTTAGAAAAACAACTAGAGCATTATAGGGATAATGAATCAAAATATAATGATGATATGATTGTTCTTAAAAGANCTGACTCTGAGGTACAAAACTTTGAAATTTGTTCTAAAACATATAGGGCTTCTAGAGAATGTGAAAGGCTAAATGAATTATGTGAAAACCAAAGAACAGAGTTCTTTGCTGCTAATTATAATGTTTCAAGTCTTAGGAGAGGCATATCTGTGTTAGAAAAACAACTAGAGCATTATAGGGATAATGAATCAAAATATAATGATGATATGATTGTTCTTAAAAGAGAGATAGATCTTAAGGTAGCAGTGAATGAGGCATTAAAAGAAGAGCTTGAAAGACTTAAAAAGATGAATGAGAATGTCAATCTATCTGTTGACACCTTATATTATCAATCTAAGTCAATTGAAAAAATTTGGGATGCACAAATAACTAGTAAGGCTAAGTCTGGTTTAGGATACAATTCTGTTCCTCCACCACTTAGAGGTGTTCCAGCACCTCCAGGTATAGATTTAGCACATACAAGTCTAGAAGAATTTCAAGAACCTAGTCTTGAATATGGCCCTCCCAAGTTTGTTAAAAGTGAAATAGAGGTTAAGCAGGAAACTAATGTTTTTGAGAGTGCTAGTGACTCATCAGTTGTAGATGAAAATGTTAAAAAGTGTGTAGAGACTTCTATCCCACAAGTTGTTAACACTGTTACAGAAGAGCCTAGGAAACAAGTTAACAAACCTAGACAAACTGTAAAGTATGCTGAGATGTATAGAAACAAGTCATCAAGTCCTAGGGGTAACCAGAGGAGTTGGAATCATGTAAAATCTCAATAACTAGGTAGTGATTTTGTGATGAACAACAAGGCATGTTATATTTGTGGTAGCTTTGATCATTTACATGCTAAGTGTGGTTATCATGTTGGGAGAAGGGAAGTTTATGGGAAAAATAGGGTGAACACAAACAAGTTTCAAAACAAATCACACCTTAATTCACACAGCAACATGATCCCAAGAGCAGTTCTTTTGAAAAGTGGGCTTAAAACTTTTGCCACTGCTAAATCTGTTAACACTGTTTTTACTAAGTCACCTGTTACAAGTGCAAATCCTAAAACTACTTTTGTTAAAACTGCACAAACAGGAAAAAGGACTTTTTACAACAAAAAGGTTCAACATAACCAACAGTGGGTACCAAAATCTAAACCAGCAGTTACCACTGCTCATTCAAAAATTTCCACTGTCAGAGTTGTAAACAAGAATAAGGGAAACATGGGAAATGTTGTGAAGGCCTCAGCACATTGGGAATGGAAACCTAAAGGAATTAACTCATCAACCAATCCCAATGGTGTATCAATGAAATTTGATAGATTTAACTATATTGATACACGAGGCAGATCCAAGTCAATCATGGCTTGGGTCTCCAAAAGAAACTAACTTCTTTATTCTATGTGTTGAAACATCCAAGGAAAAAAAGATCAGATCAAGGAATTTCAAATAGTGGATGTTCAAGCCACATGACTGGCAACTTGTCATATCTATCAAACTTTAAATCTTTTGATGGGCAAAATGTCAGCTTTGGAGAAGGAGTTAATGGTAAAGGTGTTATTAAAACTAGTAACTTGGATTTTGAACTTGCGTACTATGTAAAAGAGCTTAAGTATAATCTTTTTAGTGTGTCACAGATGTGTGATAAGCAAAGCAATGTTCTTTTTACTGAAGATATGTGTTATGTCCTTTCTAAGGATTTCAAGATGCCTGATGAGAGTCAGATCCTTCTTAAAATTCCTAGAAAAGGCAACTTATATAGCTTTGATATGAATAACATTGTTGCTAAAAATGATTATGCTTGTTTGCTTGCAAAGGCCACAGTGGATGAACCCATGCTATGGCATAGAAGACTTGGTCATATTAACTTTAAAACCATTAATAAGATTGTTAAAGATGGTTCGGTAAAAGGCTTGCCTCAGAAAAGATTTGAAAATGATCAAACCTGTGTTACTTGCCTTAAAGGGAAACAACACAGAGCTTCTTGCAGGTCTAAATTGGTTAACTCTATTGCTCACCCACTTCAAATGTTACATATGGACTTGTTTGGTCCTACATCTGTGAGCAGCATAAATCTAAAGAAGTATTGTCTTGTTGTGACTGATGATTTTAGTAGGTTCACATGGGTTTTCTTTCTTAGAACTAAGGATGAAACTACTGGCATTCTTAAGATCTTTATAACAGAATTAGAAAACCAAAATGATCTGAAAGTTAAAATCATTAGGTGTGACAATGGGACAGAGTTTAAGAATAGAGTTATGGATGATTTTTGCAGAGATAAGGGTATTAAAAGAGAATTTAGTGTAGCTAGAACTCCTCAACAAAATGGTGTTGCTGAGAGGAGAAATAGGACACTAATAGAGGCTGCTATAACCATGTTGGCAGATTCAAAATTGCCAATCACATTCTGGGCTGAAGCAGTTAACACTGCTTGTTATGTGCAAAACAGGGTTTTAGTAGTGAAAACAAAGAACAAGACACCTTATGAGTTATTTACAGGTAGACCTCCTATCCTAGACTTCATGAGACCATTTGGATGTCATGTTACTATTCTCAATACCATTGATCATCTGGCTAAATTTGAAGAGAAGTCTGATGAAGGGTATTTTGTTGGGTATTCCATGGTTAGCAAAGCCTTTAGAGTATTCAATTTAAGAACCCAAAAGATTGAAGAAAATCTGCATGTTGAGTTCCTAGAAAACAAAGTGAATCAACAAGGAAATGGTCCAGAAAAGCTGTTTGATCTTGATACTCTAACCCATACTATGAATTATGTGCCTATCTCTACAGGTACATTACTTATGATTTTGCAGGTTCAGAAGAGTTTGTTGATTAGGATGAACCAAGCAAGGATCAAGAAGAGGATCAAGATGAATTTATTCTACCAATTTGAGATTATGCAGATTCAAATGATGTTCCAAAGACTGGAGATACTTAGGATACTAGTAGAAAAGGTGATGTCAACAAAAGCACTAAAAATCCTGAAAGCAGTGGGAACTCAGATTCCACTGCTATGCCAAATGATTCCACTGCAGCACCAGAAGTGGAAGTTACAACTCCAGTTAATGTGGAAGCTCAAGCCAATGATGTTGAAATCTTTAATATGCCAACTGAGATTACAGTTCCTCAAACTCCCCATACCACAATTCACAAATCACATCCTCTTGAGAATGTGATTGGAGATGTTCAATCTAGAGTCAAGACTAGAAGGCAATCTCAAATGAATGATATTCATGGTTTTATCACTGAAATCTACGAATCTAAAAATCATGAGGAAAGGAATGAATGTCTCTTTATGTGTTTTCTGTCACAAATGGAACCAAAGAATGTATTCAAAGCTCTTGAAGATGAAAGTTGGGTGGAAGCAATGCAAGAAGAGCTGCTCCAATTCAAAATTCAGAAGGTTTGGGAACTATGTGATTTACCTTCTGGCAAGAAGGTAATTAGTACAAAATAGGTGTTTAGAAACAAGAAGGATGAAAGAGGGATTGTAATAAGGAACAAGGCTAGTCTTGTAGCTCAAGGATACACTCAAGAGGAGGGTATTGACTATGAAGAGGTGTTTGCCCCAGTTGCAAGAATTGAAGCAATTAGGTTGTTTTTGGCCTATGCATCCTTTATGGGTATTAAAGTATATCAAATGAATGTAAAAAGTGCTTTTCTATATGGGCAAATTGATGAGGAGGTATATGTGTCACAACCTCCAGGTTTTGAAGATCCTGACTATCCAGACAAAGTATACAGGGTAGTTAAGGCACTTTAGGCTTGCATCAGGCTCCAAGAAAATGGTATGAAACCTTAACAACTTATCTTATTAATAATGGGTTTCATAGAGGAAGAGTGGATCAAACTTTGTTCATCAAGAAAGACAAGAATGATATCTTGCTAGTTCAAGTATATGTTGATGATGTTGAGGCAACATGATCAAGATCTCCTAATGTTTTGATGATGACAAATAAACCTTCGAAACACATAAAACGTCAAACGGTAGCCTAATTCGCCAAAAACCATGTCTGATGCTGACGCGTTGCCCGCGCGCCGAATTTTGGTTTCCCCTTACCCGACAAAAGTGAATCTTTCAATACAGGTATGAATATGTTATGTGCTTAATTGAAAACACTCGAAACGAGTTTTGAGATTTGAGAGATCATACTTTTTAACATACCCACTTCGGGAAAATGACAACTCATATTTTCTAACACTTGCCTCTAGCCAAGGCTTTTCTAAACTTAGGGAGCTTATATATTTCACGTAACATTACGTGAAAGCATCCATAGGATCATATCCCGTACTTACGTCTTCTCTAATCACGTAACGGGTTTACTCCCTTATTGGTCAAACGAAGTCAAAGGTCACTTTGCGTAAACGCATCCTTTCCCACTTGGGTTATGCTTTACATATCGGCAAAGCACTTAACTTGTTTGCACCAAGGTGTTAGTTGAGAACGTCGAGTCGTGGAAAGTCACGAGATATGAAATTATGGATTCTCGACGTATCATTACTTGAATATATAAGTAACCCATATTTTTCTCAACTCATAATCTTAATTGTCAAACTTTTCTTTCTAATGACAATTAGATTATTTTCTTAATCTTCTTTTTATTTCTTAATTACTCTCTTAACTATCTTTTTCTACAAATTATCATTTAAATCAAAACCACTTCCTACAAAACCATTTCCTACNCTTAGTTGACGGCGTCACCATTTTGCACTACAAACTCTCTGGCCCGTCACGAGTATTTTCCAATTCTTCACTTCACTTGTTCCTAACGTCGTCACCTTGTAGGGTGTGACGGCGTCACCTTCTGTGATCTTTAGGGTCTTTTGAGTTTTTGTTGTTTTCCGCACTTTTTCACTCCGAAAACGCCCGAAAATGCTTCTTTTGTGACTTTCTTCTCAAAAGTACCTAAAATGAGAAAAGAAACGACTTTGGGTGAAATCCGATCCAATATCATACGAATTAGGACTCAAAATGACCCCTAAAAACGTAACATTTTTCGTCTCATCAAAACGCGTTGTGTCATTATAAAACGAATGTTATCTTATGAACCCATCATCTCTTCAGGCCACAACCGATGTGGGATTTGCCTAGAGTGTTGCAAAAATAAACCATAAATAGCAATTATTATCGGCCTCTTTATTATCATCATTCGTTATTCGAAATTTTCATCTCTAGTCTTCACAAAGTATCCCACGTGTAGGGTAATGTGCATGATCTAACGGAATTAAATACTGTCAGTAATATATTATTTCACGGGGTCACACACAATATCTCGAGATTGCGGCTTTATATATTTATTGTAAATATATAAAGGGGCAATTACATATATACTCACTAAAACTTACATATTTGCATATATACCCAAAATATGCTTAACTAGCATTGTATATCAACTAGTATTTTAGGGAAAGATACAAACATTTAAGTTTTAGTACAATATATGCAATTCCACATATATAAAAATGGTCGGAGTATATGAAACAACATTTGGCTTAATTAGTTGGACTTAATTAAGTATGTTGAGGCAACATGATCAAGATCTCCTGATGTTTTGATAATGACAAATAAACCTTCGAAACACTTAAAACATCAAACGGTAGCCTAAATTCGCCAAAAGCATGTCTGCTTCTGGCGCGCTGCCGGCGCGCTGACGCGTCGGGGACGCGCCAGGAGTCTGTATGCTTTTGGTCGAATTTTCAAAGTCGGCTTTCCCCTTACCCGACAAAAGTGAATCTTTCAATACAGGTATGAATATGTTATGTGCTTAATTGAAAACACTCGAAACGAGTTTTGAGATTTGAGAGATCATACTTTTTAACATACCCACTTCGGGAAAACGCCAACTCATATTTTCTAACACTTGCCTCTAGCCAAGGCTTTTCTAAACTTAGGGAGCTTATATATTTCACGTAACATCACGTGAAAGCATCCATAGGATCATATCCCGTGCTTACGTCTTCTCTAATCACGTAACGGGTTTACTCCCTTATTGGTCAAACGAAGTCAAAGGTCACTTTGCGTAAACGCATCCTTTCCCACTTGGGTTATGCTTTACATATCGGCAAAGCACTTAACTTGTTTGCACCAAGGTGTTAGTTGAGAACGTCGAGTCGTGGAAAGTCACGAGATATGAAATTATGGATTCTCGACGTATCGTTACTTGAATATATGAGTAACCCATATTTTTCTCAACTCATAATCTTAATTGTCAAACTTTTCTTTCTAATGACAATTAGATTATTTTCTTAATCTTCTTTTTATTTCTTAATTACTTTCTTAACTATCTTTTTCTACAAATTACCATTTAAACCAAAACCACTTCCTACAAAACCATTTCCTACAAAACCATCAAATCCAATACCACTCACTTCAAAACCACTACCTCAAACCCTAAACCACTATTACCTCTTCCCCATACACTCTTACACACTCTTACAATATTCCTTACACACCCATCACAAAGTCAACTCTTTTCCCCTCACAAACTCCCACACAATTTCAAATTACACACACTCCCCTCACATCCAACCCTCTTACACACTCTTACACATCTCTTACACATATTCTCACATCCTCCCACACAAATTCAAATACACACACTACCCATTCAAATTACACACACTACTCACATACCCACTTTACATTCAAATTACACACACTTCCTCACAACCCAACTTTACACACACTTACTCTTTCCACCCTATACTTTCTAACCTACAACCCTTTCTCTCCAAGTTAGGAATATTCCTTTGGAATATCCTTTAAAAACCAACCATGGTTTCACCTCTTCCAACCATGGTTAATCTCCATCACCTTCACACAACCATGATCACCCTTAACCTAATCAACATGATCACTTAAACCTTCTCAACCCAACCATGGTTAACTTTCTAACTTAACCCATTTCACATTTAACCATGGTTATCTTCTAAACCTTTAACCTAACCTTAGTTAACCCTTAACCCTTCCCTTGTGGAATATTCCATGGCATATTCTCTTCTTAATTATGCCATGTGAGGAATTACATTTACACCCCTTTCAAATTACCCATTCTATCCCTTTAACCCTTGGTAATTTGTCTTCTCTATATCTACTTCACAAAATGATTTTCAAATTGGCTATTTGAGTTGGTAAACCATAGAATGATTAATGTTAATGTTTAGTGTGAAGTACAATTGGGGGTTTAGCATGGCATGGTATTTACAAGGCCTTAACCCAAAGTTTTGGGAAAAACTTATAGTGGGTCTGGCGCGAACCTGGCGCGCTGACACGCCAAGGACGCGCCGGGCTCGGTAAAATTTTCCCAACTTTGGGTTTTGCCTATAAATACCAAGCCATGCCTCTTGTATTCCTCACCCCTTGCCATTCTTCTTTCTCTCTAGATTCTTTCTTTCTAAACACTATCTTTCTCTCTCAAATCTCTCTATCTCTAATCAAGTGTTCTTGATTATCATATATCATCTTTGAAAGAACACTTCTTCTTTGCAAGGGAAGAATCACAAGAACCTAATCCACTCTTGTGATTGTGTCGAGGGTCTTCTTCTACCCTTTCTATTACAATCGAGTCTATAATTTAATTAAGATCCTTCTATAATTTAATTAAGATCCTTATTTTGAAAACATAAATACTTAATTTTTCAAAAATATATCAATTACGAATGCCCGACTTGAAGGAAAAGGTAAGATAAAAGTTTTACGTTAAAACGAAACACAAATTTTTGACCACCGTGTAGTATTTTGTCTTTATTACAAATTTAACTTTGAAATGGTTATTTGTAAGTATTTTTAAATTAAAGTAGACTTAATTACCTTTAAAACGCCGGGTGGCACGACTTCTACGGAGTTACGGTTAATTTTATATGATTTTTCAAAGTTTTTGAAAAATTGACGAACAGACAGGCAGACCCCTTAATTTTAAGGGCGCCGCCCAGTATTTAAGGGGGCCACCCAGACAATTAAGGGGGCCGCCCATCTGGTACTCAAAAATGCATTTTTTGTTAAAAATTATTTTCTAACTTTGCGGAAATGAGTGAAACTTCCTGAGTTTAATACCGAACATATAACACTTATTTTAAGCATAATTTTATTTCGAGCTAGTAGTGTATATAACATCAAAACTAATACAAGTTAACCAACAAAACACTTTTCATATTTAATCCTCCTTAATAGGTAATTTGATACATGGATCGTACTTAGTTTTTAAAACCATTTGTTTTGAAAACACTTTTCATATTTGATGGGTCTTGGTGACCATTTGGTTAAGTCGAATCGTGAGATTCTTTTGGGTGGTTTCCGAGGGCGGAATACCGTTAGGGAGTAACTCCTTCTTTGTGAGCATCAATATTGTTGAATATTGGTGGAGTGAATTGTAATGGTTTATAGTCCACCGAAAGGATTATACTAGTGAATAGTATCGGAGTCGCGGATTCGCAACTGGACGTACGGAAGGTATAAACCCCCCATCCCGAACCAGTATATATCGTTGTGTACTTTACTCGCTTTATATACTCTTGGTTGTGATTGTGTTTGTGGTTGTTTCTTCTTAAACCACTTGGTTAACTTCGAGGCTTAAAGTTTTTAAACGTTCTAAAAGCCGAAGAAACCGTATTCACCCCCCCCCCCTCTACGGTTCTACAAAGTAGGAACATGCTTGAACCAAAATCAAATGGGCGAAAGCCATGTGGGGCCATTGTTACGGTCGGCCATCTTAGGGGGAGTCGTGCCGGGCTTGGTTTTTTTACTTGTTTAAAAAGATAAGTATATTATTAGATAATATCAAATCTTTTTAAACTTAGCAATTATCTCTCTATTTTTAGAGATTATCTTGAATTTAAATATGGTATATCTTATATGAATCCTACAAATACAAGAGGATAATTATGGTTAATTAATTAACTGTTAACTTGCAAAATCCCTAATACTCCCTCCTCCCCTCTGTTCGGTCATACGAAGCACACCCAAACACCACACGAATTTTGTGTGTTTGTTTTACACAATAAGACCGTATCTCTGTTGGTGCTTGGATCAATCGCTAGCACACTGTTACAATCGCCTGAGAGCCAATGTGCATAATTGTGAGGAGGTATTACCCTTAGATAGTTATGTCCGTGTTGATCTCCCACTCGAACCAAAAAGGTATACAAGTGTTGTTTTGTTTATTTGATTAGTCATTAAACTGTATATGGATCACTAGCTCCTGGAAAATTGTTGGTAGGGTTTTTATATTCCACTGCATGTTTTCTATTTATTGCTACAGAAATTTAAAATTTATCCCACGTTTTCCATTAGTGGTATCAGATCCACTTATAAGAGTTTATGACCGTGTGATTTGTTTTAAACATGATTTTTATGGTTATAGTGGTCACATCTGAATCATGCTGGATTTTCGTATGGAGTTTGGTAACAGAAACGTAGATCTGACTTGATGACACGTAAATAAGCATTGTAAAACTTATCACTTTTTCCAGTTTATTATGATAAGCATATTAAAAAGATCCCGAACAACCTCTTTATAAGCATGCTCAACACGAAATCTGAAACAACCCTTTATGATTAAATAAGCAATCCCAAACAACCTCTTCATAAGCAAGTTCAATACGCAATCCGTACAACCCCTTTACAAGCAACAAGTTCAGCAACAATATATGCATTGGAATGTACCTGATGAATGAGTGGCAAACTATGTCCAGGTACACATGATACTCGAGTAACACGTGTAAAACACTGTTTGATGTCAACTCGAGTCTAAAATGGATACACCATAAAATAACACGTTTGCATATTGTTGGATTCAAATTACATGTATGCCCTTTAATTGTTAATGTTATATCTTTTAAAAAATGACATATTAGTCTTTACACGACATATTTTAAAGTTTCCTTTACCTTTAGTCAAAATAAAAATAAAAATGGGATGAATGAATTCATTCCATTCTAGGATGGCGTTTGGTTTGTAGATGGGTTGGAATTGGATTTGAATTTAGGAACGGTTTGAAAAAAAAATGAGGAGAGAGGAAATATAAAATTATTTTAAATTAATTCATATTTTATATGTTGATTTGAACTACATGCGTTATTTTTAAATAAAATATAAAAGAAAAAACAAAAAAGTAAATGAAATGTATGGTTAAAAGTTGTTGTACACTTGCTAATGTCAAAAAGCAAATGAAAGGTATGAAATGTACAGTGAACTGGTGAGCTCGGCTGGTACCATAATGCCATATCTATGGCGCTAAACCCACAACAAGCCTTGGCTGGTCGACACTTGTGCAACATATCTCTCTCTCTCTCTCTCTCTCTCTCTTAATTTTATTTTTAAATTTTTATGTCATGTTTTTGTTTTTATGTCTTTTTTTATTAATGAAATTTTAATTTTAGTTAAACATGTTGTTTTATTTGAATAAATGAAAATAAAAAAACAACAACTGTGGGGTCCAAAGGTGTACCATGGCACCAGAGTGGTGTTTGTGATATTGTGGTGGATTCTAAGGGGCCGTTTGTTTTATAGATGGGTTTTGGATTGGATTTGGAGTTGGATTTGAATTTGGATTTAGATTTTATTTTGAATTAAAAATGTGTTTGTTTTGTTAGAGGGTTTGTATTAAGATTTGAATTAAAAATTAAAAAGAAGGAAAGAAAAGAAAGTAGAAAAACAAAAAATAACCAATAAAAGAAAAAAAAAATGTAGCTAAGAAAAAAGATGGGCCCCACAAACATCATAACATGTGTGTAAAGAGGACCACTACACTCACATAAAATTTACAAAACATATCCCACACAATGACATGACATGTGGTGATTAGGATCCCACTAAATTCTCTTTCTTTTTTAGTTATCTCTCTTTTTATAATCATAAATACGTATCTTTTTTCTTTATTGTTTTTCCTCTTAATTATCTTTTTATAATCATACAAAAGATAACATCTTTCTTTGCCGTTAAAAACCATATAAAAGCTATTAAAAACAACATATAAAATCTGGTAAAAACAACATATAAAGCTGTAAAATGTGCGTCCAAACACCCATTTCTCTGCTGTTAAAAAACATCACTTATAAGCTGTTAAAACATCACTTAAAAGCTGTTAAAAACAGCATATAAAAGCTGTTAAAAATAGCATACAAAGCTGTAAAATATGCCTCCAAACATCCCTTTCTCTGCTGTTAAAATGAGCACCCAAAAGCTGTTAAAAACAACATATAAAAGCTGTTAAAAACAACATACAATGCTGTAAAATGAGGATCCAAACACCCCTTTCTTTGCTATTAAAAATCATCATTTACAAGCCATTAAAAACTGCATATAAAAGCTGATAAGAACAGCATATCAAAGCTGTTAAAAGCAACATGCAAAGCTATAAAATGTGCGTCCAAACACCCCTTTCGATGCTGTTAAAAATAAGCACTTAAAGGCTGTTAAAAATCAGCATTTTAAAGCTGTAAAATCAGCATTTAAAAGCTGTATAAGTGCCATTTCATAACTTGTAATAGAATCAAACGCAAATAAAATCATAATCTTGAGATAGTAACTAATAAAAATACCATTTCATTCATCTCAGAACTACACAAAAGTGTCCAACACTTCATGTTCTTAAGAAACTACACAAAATCATTATCTGACATAAATTGAAAATCTGTTAACAAAGATACTAAACACCATCCATGCAGGATTAAGTGTCGTAGTTGGAGGGATAGTTGTTTTCGGTGAGTTAACTGCTGCATTCAAAGAGTTGTGATGTGATGATTGCTGCATTTGGAAGGTTAAGTGCTGCAGTTGCTGCATTTGGAAGGTTAAGTCCTGCAATCAAAACAACAGACCAATATAGATATGGTCAAGCATAAGAACATAATAGCAATACATATCTTAATACCTCTTTTGCCTTCTTAGAACGTTTCTTCGTTGTTTCATTACCCTCGGCTCCAATATTATCAGTATCTTGCAATTTCTACAGTCACAATAAACATAAAATGAAAAGGACAGACGTATTCATTAACTTTTTTGACGGGAATAAATTGTTCAATGGGAATACCTTCTTCTTTTTCTGGGTTTTGTAATGATTTTCTCAGATATGGACTTGATTCTTCCCGCAGGACGACCTTTTCCAGTCACTTTTATAGGATCACGGATATTCTCTTCATCCTTTGTAGGAGCAGTCATATATGGTGTACACATGGGGCTGCTAGTGCTAGTTTTTCCACCCAAAATTTCACTCTTTAATTCAATGACTCGATCAAGAACAAGAGTACATTTTTCATCTAGCTCTGAGGCCAAGTCTGCAACTTCAGAGAAAGCATTACACATTTTGTCATAACGACGCCCAACATCTGAGACAACCAAATTACTATAACTTACTTTAGCCTTAGTATGTCTTCTCTTAACATCTTTTCTCCATCTTCGTAAAATGTATTTATTTGGAACTAAATATATATTCTCATTGGTGAGTACCGTAAGTGCATGCCTACACAACATTCCCCTAAACTCAAACAAACGACATATACATCTAATATCACATTCTTCATACGTATCACCCTTTCTGAACCAAACTGCAAATTGCTTCTTTACTATTTTTTCATCATACATTACATCCTCAAAGACTTCATATTCTAAATACTCATTTTGTGATTTTAAGGAACGAATCCCACAATACATTTTTCCCGTCAACTCTTCCCTGAATTCTTTAAACTTAGCATTGGTTAAAACACTCTTCATTTGTTCTTCCATGGCATAACGGGTAATTGGTGGGTACCACAAATTGTAGGAATTAAAATCTTCTATGTTCTCCTTCTCGGCCCTATCCCTCAACGCATTTTCATATTGCTCCACAAATTGCTTTAAGGTAGTTTTTTTATTTAAATATTTATCAAAAAATGAATTAATGCTCTCACTACGTTGTGTAGTAGACATCCCTGCCCATAAAGTATCTTTCACAAAACAAGGTACCCATTGATGTCTGCATACAAGTCTTTCAGCCATTTATTATCTTTGAGTTCGTACATTTCTAACATTATATTCCAGGATTCATCAAATTCACTAGAAGTCAAAGAATCATAAACAGCTTTTTTCAGCTTGTACTTAATTGACTTGTATTTCTTATGTTTACGAAATTTTTTAGGCAACTTCTTCATGATATGCCACAAACACCACCTGAAATATATTAAATAACACACAAATGGTTTTCAAACTATGAAATTTCTATGTTCATGACTATGTAAATCTAGCTGTATAGTTTTAAACTATATAAGTGGGTTAGAAATTACCTATGACGTGCATCCGGAAAAACAATCTCAATTGCATTTTTCATAGCTTGGTCTTGGTCCGTGATAATGACGTTGGGAGCACACCCTGACATACATGTAAGCCATGACTTAAAGAGCCATGTAAATGTCTTAGTATCTTCATTTGAAATCAATCCACAACCAAGCAATATTGATTGCCCATGGTGATTTACCCCTACAAACGGAGCCATTGGCATCTCATACTGATTTGTCAAATATGTTGTATCGAATGTGACGACATCCCCAAATTCTTCATACGCCGCCCTACACCTTGCATCTGCCCAAAATAAACTCTTTAGTCTATTTTCCTCGTCCAATTCCCATGCATAAAAAAAAACTCCTGATCTGTAGACTGAACCTTTGTGAAATAACCTTGAATTGCTTCAGCATCACCTTCTCCAAACTTTAACCTTTTAACTTTATCAACATAGTTACGACAATCTTTCTCCATAAATGGTAGATTTTCATATCCCCCGCTCTCCACAACAAACGTATTAAAACTCTTATTCATTCTTACTCCCGCTCTTTGATGGATTTCAAGTTGTCTTTTCACACGTCTATTTACTACCCGATGACAACGATAAAATCTTCCTTTGCTGGGACTAAAAGGGTGATTATGTTCAAGACTAACTTTTGTCACATACCACTTTTTATCAGTGGCAAGAACTGCACAAACTCTAGCGCCACAATTTGTTTTTGTAATAGGACGAGGGTTTAAGGTATTTTTTGCGTTTGACGTCGACTTCTGAGCACAATTACAAGCAACAGTAACGTACTTTGTTTCTTCATCATTTTGAGACTTTTGGGAAGATCTTTTGAACACTCCAAATCCCATTTTCTTTCCATACTTTGCATAAAAATCAGCAAGTTCTTCAATAGTGTCAAAAGTCATGCCAAGTTTCGGTTCTTCAATCCCTTCTTCATTCAATATTTCGCAATTAGTTTCTTTTTCCAAGTCAACACAACAATCCCTACCATTACCAAATATCAAATTATGATCAAAGAACACCTAATAAATTGTTCAATTTTGTATAATCAATAAACTAAATTACTTTTCACAACTATAATAAAAAATCAAAAATTTGTATAGCAGTAAAAGGACTTACTTGGTTCCTTCATCATCAGATTTTACATTATGAGTTTGGGGTGATTTTGGTGTTTCTGAAAAATAATCATCATCATCATCATCATGTAAAGGAGAAGAAGTATATGATGCTTCACCTGATTCATATGAAGATCGCTTCATCTAAGATGGAGAAGATGATTGTTGTAGGTTTTGATGGAGGGGTTAGATAGAGAATGATGATAATAGGTTTTTTTTTTTAAGAAATAAGATATTGTACGTGATAATGGGAATTAACTCTTAATATAATCCTTTTATCCAACTCAGCACTCCAAGTCAACAACCACCTCATTGTGTGGGTTTTATTTTGTAAATTGTAGGTGGTTATAGCATTTCCCGTGTGTAAACCTGTAAACCAAAAGGGAGGGGTGGATTTTATGCTAACCTTTATTATTGATATTTAAAAGTCACATCAAAATCTACACCCCTAAGCCAAACTACAATGTCTACTTTAATTCCAAATCCCTAATCTAAAAACCCTTATAACAGACACTACCTAGTATAAAAAAAGATGATGATGTAATACCACTTTTCTCCCGACACCAACTCTACTAATACTCTAGGGGGCGTTTGGTATGATCACGGGTTTAGAATAGGATTTGAATTCGGTATAGATTGAAAGAAAAGAAGGAGAGAGAAAGTGTATAATTATTTATAAAATTTGTTTGTTTTATAATATTATAATACATTTAAATATATTTTTTGTAATTAAAATGGAAAAAAAAAAAAACAAAGTAAAAAAGATAAATTGTAAACATGTGGTTAAGAATTAAAAAGTACACATGAATAGTTCCAATTCCACCCTTCTTGCCTATTATTAATCTAAGGGTATCAATTTAAATTTTCATCGATATTAACCAAACAATAAAATACAACACTTATTTCCTTTCTTTGATTCCACAACCTCAAAACAAACGGGCCCTAACAAACAACAATTTTTTGATATCATACCATTCCCACCAAACAAAACCCCCTAAAACAAAGTTGCCCTGAACGGCGAATTTTAACTTAGACTCAACCACCCTCCAAGACGGAGGGCCCTCCCCACCCCTTGGCCAGACTATGTTGTCTTAACCGGGCCCACGCTGGCGCAAGCGAGGATCAACGGATTCGCGAGGAAACCGTACCGCCTCCACACAAGATT
>LBNU01018546.1:92357-102819 GCA_014162995.1 Artemisia annua | reverse complement strand
AAAAAAAAAAAAAAAAAAAAAAAAAAAAAAAAAAAAAAAAAAAAAAAAAAAAAAAAAAAAAAAAAAAAAAAAAAAAAAAAAAAAAAAAAAAAAAAGCAATTAGGTGACAAAGTATGTTAAATGGGTCATATGTGGAACGTTTAAATAACTAGTTTACATTATATCTTATGAAACGGCGACATGTTTTATAAGACATGAGTTTTAGAAGGCCGTATTACAGATTTTCCCCCAGGGCCCCCAAAATAAGCTTAAACAAACACCCCATATACGCTAACGGGTCCCCACCATCGTGGGGACATACAATGTAAAGCAAGGTTATGGTTTAGATCATGTCTACATGGTTACACGATTTACCTCCTCATGTTGGCCGTAGGAACTGTCGATGTGGGCCATCCAAGGGCCCGTTCCCATTTACCATACACTAATGGGCTACTTTTTAACTTCAAAATCAGCATATATGTTGAAAGTTGGTGTGGAAATGGAGCAACTACATTAAATGTGAAAGAGGTTTTCTTGATTTAGGTTACCTGGGAAGGTGAGCTGTGACTAAGATGTAGTTGGCGTATCCAAGGTATCCCCATGACCGTTTTGGACTCTTCCCCTGGCCACCCCTAAATAGGTACCTAGTGAGGTTTGAACTCTAGTCCTCTTGTGAGGAATCAGGTGCCTTATCACTAGGCCATTAGGTGCCTTATGATAAAAGTAATACAGAAATTGACAAAAACTTATAAGTTTTTAACCATGTTCCTATTGATCTGGAAATGAAACAGTACTACACGATTTGGAAGTCAACTCTCTACTTAACAACTAAGTGTTAATGTTTGGTGAAAAGATCATGGGCTTGAGGGGAACCCGTTGGTCAATCTTGTGAGTTAAATAATTTAGTGAATTTTGAACTTTCTCTTAAGAATGGTGGACCTTTTTGTTATTGCTGGTTTCATTTGGGTCTACATTAATGGTTAGACGTGAGGTCGATGAGAAACTACATGATACTATGTTGGTAGTTTGCTTTGAGAAGTTACATTTATATTTTTTGTTTTATACGGTCATGTGGAGATATTGAAAGTTGTAAATTGTAATATTAGCAAGACAGGTTTAGAGATAACTTTGTTCATGATGGATATGAGGGTGTATATGGATGCGGGCATTAGAAGAAATTATGTGATATTAGGGGTGTTTGAGGTTCGTTTTCTCCGGTTTGAGTCGTAAAATCGCAGTCTAGTTGATGACTTTGGTAGGCGTAAAAAATTACAATGATTCTAGTTTCTTCGCTTAACACTGTAGAGAAAATATAATTTTTTTTTGGGTAATGGGGATTACCCCGGTAAATTTTACAAAGAATTAATAACAAACAAATGTGATTATTTGATTTCTGTTGGCATTAAGTCTATAAGTAAGAAATAGGGGGTGACGATTGGGTGTGCTAGCTTTTATAATTGCATTTGGGTATAATCACCCTCATAGGCGGCTAACAGGAAGAACATCATTGGACTTATGAATTTATGTAATTAAGAACTTGGTTTTCCTGTTGAGTTTCTTGATTATGGTAATGTTGCAGCGACGGTGTCATTTCTTTCTGTTTTGCATTTTGTATGATCATACATGAAATAGGCAGTTATTGCATTCTCTATAAAATTCTTATCATTGACTTTTCTTACAAAACCAGTTACTTCTCACGGAAGACGCTACGAAGGCGGTGAAAGAACTGCTCCCAGAAAGTGAAGGTAATCTTTCTGCTGTCTGTTCGTGGCCTGATGAGATAAAGTGGATGAACAAGTGGCGCTGGACCAGCGAGTTGCACTATGTTGACACCCCTGATTTCAGGTGTAACTATGATTATGACAGTAAGTTAACTAATCTCCAGTAATTTCGTTTTGCTTGTCTTATATTTTTATTTTATTTTATTATATTATTTATTTATTTATTTATTTATTTATTTATTTTGTCTATACAAGTCAATAATTTCATAAAAGAGTAAATGTTGATGTAAAGTACGGCAGTTGTGTGACTAACTACAAGTTTGAAGAGAAAATAGATGGTTACAAAGACTCCAAAAAGAAAGTACTTATGGTAACTGTGTAATTTCATATCAGTTATGAATTTGAGAGGCACTAGGCTGTCAATTGTTAAACCATGCATCTTTTTGTTTGAAAGAATGGTAAATAAATTTTCAGGTTCTGTTGGTTCATGTATGTATGACAGTTGAGAGGTTTTATTATATCATACAGATGTTACAGTTCAAACCTATTTTTACTTAGAAATGGGTCGATTAAACGAGTAAACTCAAAAGTATAGCTTTAAACCTTCTTACGATACGGCTCGTTCAGGTTGAATTTGAATGTCATCCAAAGTGCATTGTTAGATTAAACCTCCTAAATCATTTTATTTGAAGATTAGAGTATTAGAGAAACAAATTGATCTCTCTAATCTTATTTGAAATATGAATTGTAAAATTTCTGGATAAATTGTCAAGCTAAGTCGCCTTGTAAATATATGCAACCGTTTTGACCTGTTACCCAACCCNCAGCGACGGTGTCATTTCTTTCTGTTTTGCATTTTGTATGATCATACATGAAATAGGCAGTTATTGCATTCTCTATAAAATTCTTATCATTGATCGACTTTTCTTACAAAACCAGTCACTTCTCACGGAAGAAGCTACGAAGGCGGTGAAAGAACTGCTCCCAGAAAGTGAAGGTAATCTTTCTGCTGTCTGTTCGTGGCCTGATGAGATAAAGTGGATGAACAAGTGGCGCTGGACCAGCGAGTTGCACTACGTTGACACCCCTGATTTCAGGTGTAACTATGATTATGACAGTAAGTTAACTAATCTCCAGTAATTTCGGTTTTTTGTGTGTGTGTGTGTGTGTGTGTGTGTGTGTCTGTGTCTATACAAGTCAAAAATTTCATAAACGAGTAAACGTTGATGTAAAGTATGGCAGTTTTGTGACTAACTACAAGTTTGAAGAGAAAATAGATGGTTGCAAAGACTCCAAAAAGAAAGTACTTATGGTAACTGTGTAATTTCATATCAGTTATGAATTTGAGTGGCACTAGGCTGTCAATTGTTAAACCGTGCATCTTTTTGTTGGAAAGAATGGTAAATAAATTTTCAGGTTCTGTTGGTTCCTGTTTGTATGACAGTTGAGAGGTTTTATTATATCATACAGATGTTACAGTTCAAACCTGTTTTTACTTAGAAATGGGTCGATTAAACGAGTAAACTCAAAAGTATTGGCTTTAAACCTTCTTACGATACGGCTCGTTCAGGTTGAATTTGAATGTCATCCAAAGTGCATTGTTAATAGATTAAACCTCCTAAATCATTTTATTTGAAGATTAGAGTATTAGAGAAATAAATTGATCTCTCTAATCTTATTTGAAATATGAATTGTAAAATTTCTGGATAAAATTGGTCAAGCTAAGTCGCCATGTAAATATATGCAACCGTTTTGACCCGTTACTCAACCCACCCACCCACCTGACCTACCCATTTTGGCACCTCCATATTATTAAATGTTGTCTATTTATTAGTCTCTTCAATCATGTTTTGTATATGAGGCGTGTGCATAAAATATGATTATGGCTTGACAAACTAATGTTATAGGGGACTGCCATGACTCATCTGGAGTCAAAGATAGGTGTGTTACTGGAGCAATTTACAACTACACGGAGCAACTTGTCACAGGCTATAATGCCTCAAATTCAGTTACGAATTGTAAGCGCCACTGTCAATCTGTCATCAACTTTTTAGTTTTTACATTACTTGAAAAATGAGAACTCATAATCTCAAATTACAGACAACCTGACCGAAGCACTCATGTTCCTGTCTCATTACATTGGGGATGTGCATCAGGTTAGGTCATCCTGCTTGGTTGCATTGCGCTAAAATTTTGATGTCGTGGAATTAAATTATTGTGACTGTCTGCTTGGTTTTTATCTTTCAAACTTTTGGAAATTGCTACCAATGGTATTCACTCCATACCCCGTGGAAGACGGGATTGGGTACCATTGAATTTGCTACCAATGGTATTCAAATCCTTTTTCTATCCCATAATAAATGTGTCAATATCCATTCTTGGATGCCCTAAAATAAAATTAGCAATTTTCTTTTTTGGTCAAATCTCTATCCAAGAAGACGCCTACTAGTAAAAGCTGTAAAATATTGATAGCATTGATTTTATAAGGCGTGATTTCTTTACATAAGGAATAATTTCTATCATAAAGAACTAGTTATAATACCCGTGCACGCACGGGGTTTTTTCAGAAAAATTTAATTATATAATATTATCGTTTAAAAACAGAAAATCTTATGTATATTTTAAAAAGTTAGAGCATAAACATGTGCGAAAATAAGAAAAATAGTTAGCAGAAATTGTAACTATAACAGTGGCATCGACCTTGTATTGGATTTTTGAGCGTGTCTCCTTATAATGTTATTTGGCCAAAGGTTCTTTGATCACATGAGTTTACACATAAATCAAATTTATTTGAAAATTTTTGTTTACTATATGGATATATAAGAATTTACCCGTGAAAATTATGATATAAGTACAACTAATAAGTATGCATGAGTTTTTCATTAAGTATTAATATCAATCAATATTTTGTAAAAATTTTATTGTATGAAAAATTTAACTTTGTTTAGCTGACATAAATGTTAATGTTGAGATTGATGTTGTTGTTTAACTTCAACTATTGATATCATGTTGTACAAAATGTGCGAGTTTAGTAGCATATAATGAGCGTTGATGAAGTTTTTCAAAAATGTTTTTTCCAGATATCCGTATATAAACTTTAAAAAATAATTACATGAGTCGTTATAAGTACAATCGTGTATATTTATTTTCATATCACAGCAACTCGTACTTACCATTTGATATTTATATTACCGTTAATAATAATTTAAGATATTTATATTACCGTTAATAATAATTTAACTGTATTTAATATTCAAACCCGTACGTATAGATTAAACTTTTAAATAGGATAACATGAGTTCTTATTTATATTTAACGTACATAGTAAAAAGATATTTTAATAGATGAAAGTTTCAAACTAATATTTATTTTAAAAGTATTTAACGTATATTAAATAATTCGTACATTTATAAATTTTGTAAGTTTAATGGAAGAAAGTCTTAAACAAATACTAATACTCATGTAATTGTAAACAAAGTTCATATTATAAAGTGTATGGGGTATAAAGTGTAAGGGCTATTTGTTTATTAATTTAAATTTATAAAAAAATATAGAGATTTATAATTTTACACTTAACTACATATAATATATTTTCAATTCAACCACTAATGTTTTATTAATTACCTCCTCTTTTTTTAAGTTTTTATTTTTATAAATTTGACACCTATATNAGTCTCTTCAATCATGTTTTGTATATGAGGCGTGTGCATAAAATATGATTATGGCTTGACAAACCAATGTTATAGGGGACTGCCATGACTCATCTGGAGTCAAAGATAGGTGTGTTACTGGAGCAATTTACAACTACACGGAGCAACTTGTCACAGGCTATAATGCCTCAAATTCAGTTACGAATTGTAAGCGCCACTGTCAATCTGTCATCAACTTTTTACATTACATGAAAAATGAGAACTCACAATCTCAAATTACAGACAACCTGACCGAAGCACTCATGTTCCTGTCTCATTACATTGGGGATGTGCATCAGGTTAGGTCATCCTGCTTGGCTGCATTGCGCTAAAATTTTGATGTTGTGGAATTAAATTGTTGTGACTGTCTGCTTGGTTTTTATCTTTCAAACTTTTGGAAATTGCTACCAATGGTATTCACTCCATACCCCGTGGAAGACGGGATTGGGTACCGTTGAATTTGCTACCAATGGTATTCAAATCCTTTTTCTATTCCAAAATAAATGTGTCAATATCCATTCTTGGATGCCCTAAAATAAAGTTAGCAATTTTCTTTTTTGGTCAAATCTCTATCCAAGAAGACGCCTACTAGTAAAAGCTGTAAAATTTGATAGCATTGATTTTATACGGCGTGATTTCTTTACATAAGGAATAATTTCTATCATAAAGAATGACTGATTGCACCAAGAGGCTTTCGTACTCAAGACTTCCACTCTTTCATAATAGTACTTAAGCTGTTAATCAACTTAAGGGTCTAGTGGCAAAAAGGCTTGTCTATCACTCTAAAATGTGTGAGGTCTCAAGTTCAATTCCTGCTAGGTGCAAACAACCTTAAATGGCCACGCCAACCTCCTGAAAATGGAGGGTTTTACCTGGTTTGAGTCTGTGTGGCGGTGGGTTCAAACCCCGTGGATTAGTCGGCTAAAAAGGTCGGAAATCATGGTTACCAAAAAAAATAAAAAAAATAAAAAAATAAAAAACTTGGACATCCCTTGGTAGTTACGACTTTACAGTCAAGGAAGTGATTTACTGTATAAAGTTTGTTAAAAATCTTCTGTTTTGTTTCTGTTGCAGCCTTTGCATGTTAGCTTTACTACAGATGAGGGTGGAAACACAATAACAGTTCGCTGGTATAAGAGGAAGACCAATTTGCATCATGTATGTGTTTTTCTCAAACTCCAGCATTTTTTTTTTTCTGTTCCCTTAATATTCACAACCTTAACTACTGATTTATACAAAGGACATTTGAACTACAAAAACGTAAGAAAAGAGGTTTACTGAAAAATGCTAACTGAAAAGTGTTCGAATCCTAAACTAGTGATTTTTATGGATTACTGAATTCTGTTTCAGGTTTGGGATAGTGACATAATAGAATCTGCCATGAAGACATTCTATGACAAGGATCTCAATGTCATGATATCAGCAATTGAGAAGAATATGACAGTATGATTTCATCTTTGCTTCTTCTACATTTTATTAGCAGTTGGTAACAGGTCAGGTTGGGTTATCCAAGTACTTTTCCAGTCCTTTAAACATTTTTTTGTAGTAACAGTGTATGTTTTTCGAAAAATATAAATATGAATGCGGTGTTTTAGTAGGTTGTATGCATTAACGATACACTTTTGGAACCTTCAACCCATTATATTTTGAACCGATATTTTTTTATTTAACCCATTTGACATTTAGAGCTAAAACATAACCTGAATCAAGAATTTCAATTAATTGGGTTGAAATTGCTTAATTTACAACTTATGCTAAGAACTGCAATGCTACTTCTTTAAATTGTTTTTATGCTATACTCCTCGTGTCCTAAAATTTTTCTTTCTGAAGTGTCTCAAAGGTAGCTGCAACTCTTCTTTTCCAGTCACGTTTAAGCACCAAATTACATATTTGCCCAATAATGATCATTTAAATAGTGTAGTTAGCATTTATTTATGTCCTCGTGTCGTATTATCTTGTTTTTTCTTGGGTCATTTTAATTAACTCTATTTAAGGGGGAGATCATTTTAGTATTTGAATAATACTATAATAGTCAAAGTATTTTGAACTTTGTAGCCATTTAAGCATTTCACTTTATGGGATGGAGGGTGTATTTACTTTTAATATCGGAAGTGATACCACGTTAATTTTTTTTCTTCTGGAAATAGACTACTTGGAGCAATGACATCTCATCTTGGGCAAATTGTACATCTGCTGAAGAAGTTTGTCCTGACCCGTAAGTGTGACTTGCAACTTTTATACTGCCTGTTAATCACCACTAAAAGATTGTTATATTACCTGCACATTTATGCTTTTGTTTTCCGAAAACAAGATTCCTGTATTCTATTCTCACTAAAGGGCATTTTAGACTCCGTGAACTCTCTGTCAGGTCAATATCCCGAATTTCATGTTACAGGAATACAAGATTAAGTTGAGTAGAAGTGATCCATGATTTTTTGCAGGTGGGCTTCTGAAAGCATCAAATGTTCATGCAATTACGCCTACCGAAATGCTACGCCAGGAAGCACTTTAGGAGGTGATTTTTAACTAAGTTACTTATTCCACCTTTATTTTCCGCAATTTTTAACATCACTGTTTTTTAAGTAAATATAGCAGTTGCTTACTTTATATAGAAGATATTTAAATAAATTTGTTGGCTAGCATTCCATGTGTAGTATCTTATTGTTTAGTGCAATCATAAGAATCATAGAAGTTGTTATTATATACTAATTTATCTCAATTTTTAATAGATGAATACTTCCTCTCCCGTCTGCCAATTGTGGAGATGAGGCTTGCTCAAGGTGGGGTCCGTCTCGCTGCAACGCTTAATCAAATCTTTACTCCATACGCTTCAGTCTCTCAAAAACTAGCCTATTTTGGGAACATCCAACCCAAATCTCACACGATCTGAAGCTGAATAAACACTCCCAACTATTAACAATTCGTTGACTATGGATTGATTTGATTCCCTAAAAAACATGAATGGAAGTCAATGAAGGTTAGGAATTAGCTTCCTGTCTTAATAGTTGGTATGCTAATCTTCTATTATTCCCAGTTTTTCTGTGTTTATTAATGATACCCTTCTAGGTGGTGCTTAAAAACATGTACAAGTTTATTACTCAAACTTGCAGTAGCTGTATGTACATATTTAAACAAATAAAATTTGATTGTTCTGAATATTGGGCGTTACATTTTCTTGAACCCGTTAAGTATTTAAGTAGTATTAGTTCCTATTTAGGAACTAGTAACTAGTAATCATTCTTTGCCCAAAAAANAAAAAAAAGAAGAAGAAGAAGAAGAAGAAGCTAGTAATCATTCTTAATCAGTAACACATTTTTGCTTAATGGGACGGAAACTGTATGTTGGTCGTTTTAATTGTAATAAGCACCCTGTTAATGCCTCAAATCGGGTCCCTACCTTGTAAATTGAAAGAGAATAATAGGAAAAACTGTCATCAATCACTAAAATACTGAAGTATTTGAACATAAGAAACAACTCATGTAATCATGGATCGGAACTTATTTACATACAGATAATCTAACTCTACGAAAGTACAAAAATCAATCTCTCAGTCCCTTTTCTCTCTAAAAACTGTGAGGATGGAGTTGATATTGCGATTGATTAAGAACGGCCATTAAAGGAAAAGAAAGACGCCAAAGACTGAGCTAGTCCCAACACAATAGCTACTTTCACTTGACCTCTAACCGGTATTGAACGACAGGTAGCAGATCGCATGGTACCCTTGTTTTTCATCGCCTTTAATCTCCTTACTACAGCCATCTAAGTCAGCTACCAGACTTTCTGCTCTTGGCTCTTGGTAGTGGAAATGGAATATATGATTGTTGTGTGAGAATAAGGTTAAAGCAGTGTCATATATATAAAGGTTTGTTTTGGAAATGCCCTTGTTTTTTATAAATATTACACACGTGAGTTTTAAAAGTATCTTTGACAGGTATATTGACCATCTTGACCTTTACATTTTCTTTTTTGTCTTTGTTTGGATAGGCTGCTGCACTGTGCATAATTTTGTAATGTTTTTACGTCTTTCTTTTGTTTTCTTATCACGTATTATAATAATTTTTTTTTTGGACGGCGTATTATATTAATTTTACCAAACTCATTACAGATGCACATCATGTAACAAGAAAATTGGAGAAGAATATTTGAGTGAGGGTTTTAACTTACCTGATCATTATCTTAGATATAGTACGAGACTACGAGTAGATCATTGATCAGATGGGAAAATAATGATAGACACTAGGCCACTGCTTAATTAGAGAAAAAAATTTGTGAGTTTTCTATTTTTAAATTTGTAAGAAAAAGGGATCTAATTTTTCACAAAATATAGAAAACGTGTTCGTATTGTTTTCTATTTTCAAAAAAATAATAGGAGTTATAAGGGAAACAATGAAAAAAAATGCATTTTGTAATTTTCCTTGTTAAAATAGGTAATGCAAATTTTATGTTTTATAGAAAATTTGATGGTAAATATTGATTTGAACGCAACGTAATCTCTGTTTTTCTTGTTTTGTACAAAAGTTTGTAGAAAACACCTTTTAACTAAGCGCACCATAGAAAACTTGATAGTTTGATATTTCCTTCATCTCATAATTAAGCACAGAATCTTTAAAAAGTGTAACAGAGGTATTGTCAACCAATAATTGTTACATTTACTTTTTTGCAAATTTTTGATCCGATACAATTTGGCTATACACTTATTTTGGGACAAATGTTGTACTTTGATTATATCATTGTAACTTTATTCTAACTCAATGACAAAACTGAAAAGATATAACTTGATCAATGATTTAGGGTATTGGCAGTGGTGGGTTTATGCTCCAACGGTTTGGCCAAACTGCCGGGCAACACCGCCGCCACCCTGGCGGTTTGCCCCAACGGTGAGGTTGGGCGGGCTTTTTTGCTTCGGAGGTATGGTGGGTTTATGCTTGAAACTAGCCGTTGGACATTTATGGTTTTGACCGTTGCATGTATTCCAAGTAAAAAAAAAAAAAAAAAAAAAAAAAAAAAAAAAAAAAAAAAAAAAAAAAAAAAAAAAAAAAAAAAAAAAAAAAAAAAAAAAAAAAAAAAAAAAAA